>SNQN01000435.1:39861-107344 GCA_008642245.1 Bassia scoparia
AAAATGGGGGAAGAAGAGGAGAGAGTAGAAGAATACCTTAAAAAGCGAAACCCTAAGAATGATATTAAGATCGAGCAACCATACAGCAGTGGCAATGCAACAATACCAGCAGCAGTGGCAATGCAACAATACCAGCAGCAGCGCAACACCAGAGACGCCGTCCGTCGAGTGAGTGGGGGCAACGCCGATCAGAAGCGGAGAGGAGAGAGAAAGTGGTTTGGATTGTGAATTGTGATTTTTTTTGGTTTACATTAGACTATTCTGTATTAGATTAGATTATGTAATTGGGCTTCTTATTGTTTGGCCCAAAAGGTAACATATCAAAAAAAAAAAACAAAACAAAACAAAAMAAAAAATCTCTAAACGTGTTATATGGGTTGAGATGTCCAACTCGGACCTGACCCGTTAATTTAGCGAGTTGTATCATGTTATTACTCTTTTTATAAACTCACGTGTTCAACGACTAATGTTTTAAATCAATGTTAAAATTATGGAAATTTCTTATTATGCCCCTGAGGTTATGCTTAATCTCTATTATATAAGGGAAGGGGGAGGAAGATGGTGTCCCCCTCATAAAAGTCTTTTATACCCTTAATGAATTTTGAAAATTTTGAATTAATGTGTCTAAACTATCCTTTTGCTTATTATGTGATTAAAAATGAAAATTATATTCTTTATGTAACTTAATTAGTGAAAAGCTTTAAACAATAATTGAAACATTAATGGTTTTATTTTGAATTTCAAGTCATATTTAAAAAAAACAATTCAATAAAATTGTATTACTAATTAGCTATAAACATTTTATTCTGATACATACTTTATAATTATTTTTAATAATGAAATACAATTTTCATAAGCCTAAGCACGCATCGCGTGCACATAAAAACTAGTAGTTGATAGTTGATGTATCTTAAGGTTTTTAAAATTACCCCATATACTTCTGAGATTAGGGGTTAATAACTCAATTACCCTTATGACTAACGATCGTTAAGTTTYCGTTAMTTTAACCTTAATTGCTTCTTTWTAAATTTTTAACCAAAAAAAACTTTATTAATTACTTTTTCTTGCTTCTGTTTCCTCCACCGTTCTCCCTCCTACATTGCTACAATTTTTCTTTTTTCAACTAATCTTCTTTAWTTTAAACATCAACAACAAATTAGAACAACGACAACAATAATTTCGAACAACAGAACAACRAATTTGCCACCAACAACAAAAATATCGACTTTGAACGAATTCGAGTTTAAACAACAACAAGAAYAACAATTTGTTCAAATTCGAATTTGAACAAGTCAAAACAACAACAATTCGAATTTTGTTTGGTTGAATTAGTATCAAGAACAATACGAATTAATGTTAGTTTTTCTATTTTCTGCTTGTGGGTGGTGGGTTCATGGGTTGGCACTGTGAGCCGTGTGTCASGGGTCGCGTGGGTTGGTGGTCGTGGGTTATGTGTGTTTGTGTATTCGAAACTAGGCTGGAGTCGTGGGTGGTGGTTGTGGGTTCGTTGAATGTGTGTATTCATTTGCTTGCAAATAAGATATTCGAACACAAAACTCCATTTTCCCGATTATTTCGTCTTTTTCTTTTGCGTACTGCCATTTGTTATTATTGATCAAATTCGTATTTCTTCAAATTTAATTATTTTAGTTGTCGTTCGAATTTATCTAGTGTTACCTTTGTTATTGTTTGAATTGAAGTTGCATACTTCAGTTCAAATTAATTGTTTTTGTTGTTTGAATTTGTGTAGTTCAAATTTTTTGTTGTTGTTGTTGAGGGACTTGAGGACATTAAAGAAGGCAGAAAGATAAGAATGGAGGAGAGAGAAAGAGCAAGTAAGAGAAGTGAAACGATGAATTATTTTAATTTTACTTTAATTTTTTAATTAGTTTTAATTATAAGGTTAATTGATTAGTTTTAAGTGGTTAATATTTAATTTGTTAACTTTAATGGTTGAAATGGATGAAATCCTAACGGAACCCTAACGTCCGTTAATATTAAAGGTATTTCAGCTATTAAMCACTAACCTCAAGGATACATGAGGTAATTCAAAAATCTCAGTGTTACATMAGCTATTAGGCCTAATCTATGGGTATTTGGGAAATTTTCTCTTGAAATTAAGGATTATGTTATATGTAGTTCTTAGGTTATGAATAAAAATTAATACACTTTTTTTAAAGAGTAAAATTAATACACTTCTATAAATGGAAACAATTAAAAGAAAACAATTTAAAATCACACAATTATCAAGGTAATAAATGTTTGATTGGAAAATTTCTTTCCATTTTAAATACCTTATTGGTATATCTTTTATTTAATAAAATATTTAATGTTTGGTGTTTTCAAAGGTTAGTTACAAATTAACAATAGTGTTATTTTAAATAAATTTGATATCATAATTAAATTTAAATATTTTATCAATCTATCTAATTTTTATCTTGATACATATAATTGTTAAGTCAAATTTCTTGTTTTAAGATTTAATTTAATATAATACGTTAAAAAATATGTTTTATATGAATTTTATTATTTTAATTTATTTATGATGTTATCAAATGTATGAAACCATAAATTTTGTGCAATGTAAGCATACTTGAATTTAATTAAATAACTTTTGTTGTTAGAAATAATTTGTRAGTTTTTGACAAAAAAATAATTTGTAGGGTAAATCATTACAAATTAATTTTTTTACTTATTTATGGTATGTATTAAAAGACGTGTTAATTCAAAGTATTGTTCGGGCCAAAATACTAGTTATAAATAACAAACCAATCTAATAGTATTATAAATACGAATCCTGAAATTAAACATAAAAAAAATGAAATCATAAGTACCTGGGTTGGGTGGTTTAGCGAACGAGTCGAGGCCGCAGTTTCTTGAATGAGGTAGAGGGGGAGAGGGGGAGTTAGGGTTTAATTTTGATCGCAGTAATTTGTCTGTCTTCGCTGTATGTGTGTCTCTAATCTATGGTTGTTCTCCTAGAATGGAGCTGCCTTCTTTTGGGAGAATTGGGACTTTGGGACTTGTTTGGGTAGCTTCTATGTTTTTTTTACACGAAATTAAAAGATTTCATTAATATAGAAAAGTCAAACAGCACTTACAATTCAATTTCGCAGAAATTAACTGACAAATACAAATATACCTATCCAAAGAATAGAATACATCATGCGATTGTTCAAATTCATGATCAAATATAGCCTTAAAGAAAATCTTCATCCGAAGCAATACTTTCTGTGAGTTCGCGCAAGTTCGGCATAATAATTGATGTGACATTTCTTGGATAACCATACTTGCATAGTCAATTAAGTATCCCCAATAATCGAACTGAGGCGGTCGTATTTTCGCAATCAATGAAACCCCTAAGACACAACCTAAAAAACTGAACTCCATAAATTAAAATCTAGGAGGAGAACACAAAACCAAACAAACTAGTAGCCACCTCAGGGGCAAATTTATTAGACAAAAATTCAAAGACCTAAGAGACGTAGTATACAAATAAACTATCGCACGTAAGTACCGCTTAACACCGACGAGAGAAAACAAAATAGTGAAACAACACCCTCCACCAAAAGTGTCGATTCAGGCAGCACCCAAGCTTAAGAACCGTTACACAACCAGGAACAGACCAAACCCAGCCACCACCTTAGGAATTGAAACTCGTGAAGGCCCGAGTCCCACCACCGATCTCCCACAAGGCAAGACGACAGCAAAACACGCCAATAGGTGATGAATACCCACACAAACTCAAAGGCCTGCAACAATTATAGGAACCGAACCAGAAAGAGAAAAACGAAACAAAATAAAGAAACAGAACAAATAAAGATAAGCCTTGCTCGAAACAGTTTGCACGCAACAACCACCCCGACGAACGGACCCTAAACACGGCCGACACGGGAGGAGCGCTCGAACCAACACCAATCCCAAGCGGCACAGGCCTTGTCCCAACACCCGCTATCACCTACAACTCGAAAGAATTGAAAGAGAAACCCTTCGCAGAATTGATTGCGTCGCACCCTGAATTAGAACAGGGAAAGAAGAGGAGCGAGGGACTCGCCGATAACAAGGAAAGGCCGTAGCCCAACCATGTTCAGTGAACCCCGACAATTCGAAGGCAAAGTGTGAAGGCGACAATTCAAATCGGATATACACTGTGTGACGTGGCAAGACACATCACACAACCGTATATACGGTTGTAGGAATCGTATATACGGTTCATATGACCGTATATACGGTACATTCAATCGTATATACAGTTGCTCTAACTATATATACGGTTGAATGGTATATCCGAATCTCCGTATTTTATCTATCTTTTTCCATGTATACGCCTATAAATACATGCTCTCGGTGCTTAATCGAACATAAACGAAAATCATCAATCAAAAGTGCAATTAAAAGCTCTCAAAAACCTCTCTCAAATTCAATCCATAAACACTCTCAGGATCAAAAGTCCCTCAAATTCGTCGCAGCTTTCGGAGTCGTATCTTTGCGTATTTAGGTACAAATTCTGAGGTTATTCAATCAAACTCTCTCTCTCTTCTTTTTTTTATTAATTTTGGTTCACATAATACATTGAATTTTGTTTTGCTTTTGATTTTCAATCATGTAAATTCATTCGTTTTTCAATCGCTTTCGACTTATCTCAATCGTTTTGATTATAATTGTCAATGCTAACGATTTTCTTTGCTGTGATAAGCAATTCAATTGGAAGCAAAGCTTTTGACACTCTAATCTTACTTTGTTTTCTTTTGTGTTGATAGCGATACAAGGTAAGTTGATTTGTATATATTTGAGTTTTGATTTCTATATATATTATTCTTGATCTTTGCGTCTATGACTCTTTCGATTGCTTAATCAAGACCGGAATTTTCTTGAATCACATTAAATTCAGATTAATTATGGACGAACGGATTTTAGGCACTACATTAATTTGATTATTTTGAAGTGGTCACAATTATTAGGCTAGGTAGCTTTGCATGCATAATAGAAATCAACTCTTGTAATTTTTTAGCACGTTTTTTTAAAGGTCAAATCGATAGGCTTTTTGAATTCAAATATTATGATTTATGGAACTACAATGAAACCGAGTAGAGACCGCTACATGCGGGCGGATTGGGTCAAAGATCTTATCCGTACCATGTCCCCGAATCCACACTCTGGTTACCAGACCAAACAGTGGGGCTATTAGTTTGACACCAATGTTTCGAGCGTCCGTGATTAACCAGTATAGGCATGGTGGCGATTCCCTCTATCAACAACACACCCCAACGAACTTATGTGCGGGATCAATTCAAAATCAACGTAGGATGTAGGCCTGACGAGGGCACACGCCTACATAGATCTACAATTTTTTGAACAAACTAATGTAAGCAGGACAAAATCAAACACAATACTCACAATAATTTCTAATAAAGTAGAAAAGCTACTACCAATAACCCCTCTTCATCGCCCTTGTTGCCCATAATTTTCCGTCAAGCACTCCACAATTCACTTCCAATTCGCCCACAAAATCCTCAAATCCTAAATACAAGTAAAACTTCTAAGATGTGTATAAGAGACAGCGCCTACATAGATCTACAATTTTTTGAACAAACTAATGTAAGCAGGACAAAATCAAACACAATACTCACAATAATTTCTAATAAAGTAGAAAAGCTACTACCAATAACCCCTCTTCATCGCCCTTGTTGCCCATAATTTTCCGTCAAGCACTCCACAATTCACTTCCAATTCGCCCACAAAATCCTCAAATCCTAAATACAAGTAAAACTTCTAAGGGTTCCATAAAAAAAAGTTTGGACTTTCATGGTGAGAGATATTACTGTGATTTGAGAATAAGGTTTGATAGAGATGTTGGGTTTTGATGGCATCGATGATTGGTTGGTTTGAGAGGAAGGAAGACATGGCTAGTAGGGTAGAAGAATGAATAAATATCAGAGGATGGAAGAAACGAAGCCAATTCACAAGAATAGTTGTGGATTTTTTTATTCCAATATTATATTTAAAAGGGCAAAAAGGTAATATATCTGACATAAAAAAAAAGTGGCATCAAAAAAGTAATATATCCCAGGTTAGATTACTAAGTGGCCGATATATTGTCTTTCTCTTTCTGATCTCTTTACTCTTCTCTAATATATTTTTTGACATGTATTCTTCTCTAATTTAAGTAATCATTCTATAATGCTCACTAATTTAAGTCATCGCTTTACAATGCTCAGCTTCCCCAAAACTCTATACCTCCATCTTTTTCTATGGTCCACCTTATTTTTAATATTCCAATCCAATGTAAATTCGTTTATCATATTTTTTAGTTAATTTATCATAATTTGTTTAATTAAGTTGGGTCAAACAATTATAAATCATAAATAAACATAATTTATTTTTCATATAATTTTTTTTATTATCGTCTTTATATTATTATGTTAAATTTTTAGTGTCTTCATTATAATCATCTCAGTTATAATTGTTAATACAAAATTCAATATAATTGAATTCCACATTACATGTCTAAAAAAATTACACATAACACGAAAATTTTCAAATTACAATGATATAGATGCACCACACACAAACTAAGTCATTTTAATCATAGTACCATCCTTGACAATTTTGCAAAATATGCTAAACCAAGTCTCTTTGCAATGCATTATGAACTTGTCTATCCCATGCATTCTCTTTTCTCTGCATATATTGTTCCATAGTCTAATTATTATGAGGGCTTCTTGGTTGTCCGTGCCATCCACATGCATCTCAATTTCAGTTAGTACACTACCACGTGTCCACGTTCATGCATTGCGTTACAAACCTTATTGCCCAATCTCTTCCCACCTTTCTTGTTAATAGTCTATGCACTTGTTAGAGGAGCACAAATCTCAACTCTACCTCTCTTAGCCAATCTAGAATTGGACCCTTCCGAGATTACCTCTTCATAATTTCCATCCTTTCCCACATCTTGCACACTAGTGATCATCACCCCTGTGTTCTTCTTTTGGCTTTTATCACCCAAAACCATTAGTTCTTAATTAGGATTTTTTTATCAAAACATAACTTAACATGAGCCTTACTAGTTTTTAGATTATCTTAATTCCTGACACCGTTTAGTATCCTCAACATTCTTTCCATCACCGTTCTTCTCACGAACAGGAGATGCATGCCTCAACCAATTACCATATGGTAATTCAGATGGGTATCTTCATGGTACTTCGTGCACTATTGATAAGCATGCCCTAAACATCCACATACTTGACAAAAATCCATCAAGCGTTCGTACGTAAATTTAATTAATTTGTTACCACTTGACGTAGCAATCTTCGTCCACCGTTTAAGAGGTTTATTAACATCGAGCTCAACCCTAAAGCGTAAGTATTTACTCCAAATAATCAGGTATGTAGCATCGCATTCAATAAGTTCCCCCATGCTATTCGCCAAAGACTTAACCATGGTTGTGGTCCTTTTATTTAGAGGAACATCCCAAAGCCTAACCCATAAAGTTATCTTTGAGAAGACAAGCACAAAGGGTTGAACCCCATATTCAATAGAGAGGAGATCCTCGAAAGGACCATGGTCCCACTTAGGCCTGTCAATTCGGATCAACAGTTCAGTTATGGTTGAACCCAAACAGTTCAGTTCAATACAGTTCAGTTCAGTTCAGTTTAACGACAAATCAGTTCAGTTCAATTCAGTTCAGTTGATAACAGTTCAGTTCAATTCAGTTCGACCAAGTTCAGTTCAGTTCAGTTCAGTTTTGGACGGATTGAAACAGTTCAGTTTAGTACAGTTTAGTTCAGTTTTTCTTGGCTTGTATCGGGTTCAGTTCAATTCAGTTAAAACGAGTTCAGTTCAGTTCAGTTCAGTTTTGTGTATTCGGTTCAGTTCAATTCAGTTAAAACGAAGTTCATTTCAGTTCAGTTCATTTTTGTTTGGTATCGGTTCAGTTCAATCAGTTAAAACGAAGTTTAGTTCAGTTCAGTTTTGGTTGTATCGGTCAGTTCAATTCAGTTAGACGTTATTAATTCCAATCCAGTTCAGTTTGGGTTCGTTTCGGTTCAGATCAATCGCTTGTACTAATATTTAGTTCAGTTTGGTTCGTTGTTTTGATCGGTCGGTTCAGTTCAATTCAGTAAGTTGAGATTCGTTCAATTCAGTTTTGAATGATATTAGTTTAGTACAATTCAATAAACATAATTCAGTTCAACTCAATTCAATTTGAATTTGGTTGATTTCAATTGAGTCAATTCAGTTGGTTTGATTTATGTTGGTTCTGTTGAATTCAGTTGAGTTGGAATTGGATATCGGGTTTGGTTTTAGTATTCAAGTTAGCTCAATTATTGAACCAAGATCCAGATCAATTTGATATCGATTTCGGTTCAGTTCAATTCAGTTAGTTGAGATTTAGTTCAATTCAGTTTTGGATGATATTAGTTTAGTACAATTCTATAAACCATAATTCAATTCAACCCAATTCAATTCGAATTTGGTTGATATTGATTAAGTTCAATTCCGTTTGGTTGATATCGATTGAGCTCAATTCCGTTTGGTTTGTTTTATGTTGGTTCGGTTCAATTCAGTTGAGTGGATTGGGATTGATTCGAGTTTGGTTGGAATTGATAGCGTTCAAGATAGCTCACTTATTTAACCAAGATCCAGATCAATTTGATTTATAGTTATTTAGTACAATATTGTTCCAATTTGGTCTAAAATAGCTTCGGTTGGTTTACGATGTTGTCGATCATGAATTTATAGACGATGAGAATTATAAAAGGTGAACCTCACATTAGTTCTATGGAGTCGTTAGTTGTGAGCCACATGACATCAAATTCGACTAACAAATCAATCTAAGTTAATTAATAGATTCAAAATCACCTCAAAGTCAATTAATAGATCATAATATGTTACACAATCAACTCATCTAAGATCATTAGATAATTACAATATACAACAATAATAATGTTATATATTAGATAATTACGTATTTCAACTTGATAAATCGATCATAATTAATATTCATAACATAACATGCTTATTATTTCATTTCGATAAATCAACTCAATGAATATTTCAAGTTTATCTTTTTTAGGTGTAATTTATAGACTTTTAAATTTCATTATAGATTATATAAATATAATAACATTCTATATTGATTAATCGAATAATAGTTGCATAATTTGAAATAAATATTTGCATAATTTTAGAAATACAAAAGAAACAAGTTTACCTTTTATACTAAGAAGTTTATTTAGAAATCAATAAAGTCAATTAATTACTCATATTATTTTAAAAAGAAATTTTTATTTCTATATAAAAAAACAAGTAAGATTCTATTGGTCACAACACCAATACATGGATTGCCAAATGTGCAAAGATCGTTAATCAAAACCTCCATTTTGAAATTATTTGATCTTAACCATTAATTAACATATTTAATATCAACCATTAAGATCTACAATTTAATCTAAACGTTGATAGGTTGCAACTTTGCCAAGTTGCACTTGCAACAACAATACTATATATACTTTATCAACTTGCAACAACAATACTTATATATACTTGTTCATAGTATGAGCAAATTTTCAATAATGATTCATCAAAGTGTTATAAGATAACATATAATATGTATTACGTAATATACGAGTACATATATACTTTATCATGTTTTATGTGTCATTAGTTTATTACCCATTAACCTTAACATTATCCTCATATCAAATTCATTTACTTATTTACATTACATTACATCTATCTCAAAATCTCCCTTCAAAAAATAAAATAATGTCTATCTCAAAATCTCAAAAATTACTTATATCTTAAATAATTAATCAAGTGTAAATTATTATTAATAAAGTGTAAATTCTCTAATTATTTTTTGGTTTATTTTAGTATTTAATTAAATTTAGTTTCATTTTGTTTTAGTTCAGTTAATCGTAGTTCAGTTTAGTCATTTTATTTTAGCTTATTACTTTATTAATGTTCAGTTAATTTTAGTTTCAGTTAAGTTCAGTTTCAGTTGATTACGGTTCAGTTAAGTTCAGTTTCAGTAATCTCAGTTCAGTTAAGTTCAGTTTCAGTTAATCTCAGTTCAGTTAAGTTCAATTCAGTTTGATTACGGTTCAGTTAAGTTCAGTTTAGTTAATTCAGTTCAGTTAAGTTCAGTTCACGTAATTTCAGTTCAGGTTAATTTCAGTTCAGTTAATTTCAGTTTCAGTTTTATTTTAACAGTTAATTTCAGTTTTCAAACAGTTAATTTCAGTTTCAGTTTGTTCAGTTCAGTTACAGTTCAGTTTCAGTTTTATATTATCAGTTAAATTCAGTTTCAGTTTGACTCAGTTCAGTAAAGTTCAGTTACAGTTCATTTCAGTTCAGTTAATTCAGTTATATATGCAGTTTATTCAGTTAAATAATCAGCTTGATAACCAAATTGACAGCCCTAGTCCCACTTCAAGAACTTTAAGTTTATCCATCATCGAATTTATTTTTTATGGGAAAAAAGTATTTTGGTCAATCTCCCGCACAATCATCCCTTTTCCAAGCCTACATGCAACCTTCAACGCTTCTTGCATCGAATCAAAATTGAAGAGATTCTAGATTAAAACTCTACCTACCAAACATAACTGTATTTGATCTTGAACAATTTCATCCTCCTCCGCTGTCATTGATAAACCCTTAAACTTATCCTCCATGTGTTCCATAATTAACACAAGAAAAGCAAAACAAACAGCACATAAAAACATATTGAGGGAATATGAAAAAACAACAAAGACAAGTAGAAAATCTTGCTTTTATCGATAAAAAAAGAAGGGAGAAAAGACTCTACCAAGTGAAACCCTGAAATGTAGAGAAAAAACTTATAAAGAAAAAAAATTAATACGTAACATAACTAGCTACCACATCTTTTTTTGAGAAATTTTATATGGCGACCTTGAGTTTTGCCAAAATCTACGTGGTGACTTACTAAATTTTAAAAATCCACACCGTGACCTCGAGTTTTTGGGAATTCCATACCATGGGCAAAATTAGAGGGCTCAATTAGTCACATAGTTCTGATTCTAGATTTATTAAACCTCATTTGTTAAATTACAAACCTACCCCTATAACTTAATAAAATTTACAACCCAAAATTATATTTCCTTAAACCCTTTCATTTTTCCTATGAGTCCACTAAAACCCTCTAATTTGAAATATGAAGGAAGTGTTAATGTAAAGTTGAAATATGCAATGGGGGATTAAAAGCGAGGGAAATGAATTTAGTATTAAATTTTCATTAAACTATAGCGGTAGGTGAGTAATTTCACAAATGAGGTTTAACAAAACTAGAGTAAGGACTAAGTGGCTAACTTAGCCCTCTAATTTGTCCACGATATGAAATTCCTATAGTGTGGATTTTGAAAATTTAGTAAGCTTCCACGTAGTTTTTGGCAAAACTCGAGACCACCATGTAGAGTTTTTTTTTTTTTTTTTTTTTTTTTTTTTTTTGTTATATATATATAGTTAGATATGAATGAATAAATGTATTCCAAAATTTTTATAAAAAAACAATCTATTAACCTTCATTAATTTTTTTTACATTTTTTATGCAATAATCAATAAAGTGTATTTGAGAGGGAAATTTGGGAGGCAGACCTTCTTTAGTATTAGTAGTGGGTAAATTAGATTATTACTTGGTTGTGTAATGTAGTCTATGTAGACTTAAGCTCCACTGAAACATAACAAAATTTTCAACAATTGCACTTATTTTTACGAAATTAAACTTATTTTTACTCAAACTTATTGAAATAAGTTGATGAGAACACGACCTTAATATTTTGAAGTTCATAATCTGTACATCGCATGGGTACTACACTTTTTTTTGTGGCACGGGTACTACACTAGTATCTCAATATTATTAATCCGTGGATCATTTAAGCAAATAATGTGAGGTCTAATTGCATTTGGATTTTGCACTTTTGCTCAGGGAGTAAGAGGTAATGCAATTGGTTTAAACTTCTCTCCCGAATTGAGGAAATAAGATGGATTGTCATCAATATTTATTTGTGGGCCAAAAAACTTAAAAACTCTTGCTCGTATAATTCAATTCTTGTCTCAATATCCCTGGTCTCCTGGAAGCTCTAGAGTATTCTCGACCTAAAAGTAGTGGCAATTCTTGCTCCACACTCCAATCCCCAAATCAAAACAAAACCCTAATTAAACCCTTATTCCACTCGCCACCCCGTCGCACCGCATCAAGCCAGCCTGCACACGGCGCCGCTGCCGCCGTATCAGCTCGCAACACAACATTCCCTGACTCGCAATTCGTCCTAAAGTATGAAATTTTCGATTCTTACTTCCTTCACTATTGCTTACTTGATTGTTTATTTGTGTTCCAATTTGTTAGCAATTGTTAATTTGTCACTGATTGTTAGAATGCTACTAATACTGATACATTGTTTTTTTTTTTTTTTTTTTTTTTTAAAAAAATTGCCTTATTGTATAGTAGATAGATATAGTCAACAATTGGCATGAGTTGGATGAAGAAATTGGGGGGCTCCCGTGCTCTGGTGGCGTTGATGAGCCGCCGTGTGCGAGTGCGGCCGCCCCTTCTGCCTCACTGTCCAACTGAAGCTGTTCGTTTCTTTTCTACTACTTCCAGCCTATTCGGAGATGGTACTCATTTTTTCCATTTTCTTTAATTGATTTTTTTGTCCGTTTTTCCTTTGATTGATTGATAAAAGTTATGATTTGTGCTTCATAGTTAATAAGAAGACCTGGTTGCGGTACGCTGGAGCGTTTGGTGCTCCGAGGCTGATTCATTCCTCAGGTATGAACTATGAACTCCTACTTTTAAATACAGTTTACTGTATTTGATTGCCCCACTAAATGCTTGTGCTTTGTCCATAGCTTTTTTGTCAAAAGATTATTACGAGGTCCTCGGCGTGGGCAGGAATGCAACTCAATCCGAGCTCAAGAAAGCTTTCTATGGGGTATATTCACTACCACTATGACTATGAGACTACTCAATCAATGTTTGTTTTTAAACTTGTTCCATTTTTGCCTCACAGTTAGCGAAGAAACATCACCCTGATATGAATAAAGACGATCCTGACGCTGAAAAGAAATTTCAGGAAATCAATAAAGCCTACGAAGTATCTTCTCCCACCTCTCAATTTCAGCTTTATATGCTTCCTTTCCATCTTCTTTCTAATTATTCATACATTGCATTGCCATTTTGTTTCTTCTGTTTTTATAGGTTTTGAAAGATGATCAAGAACGTGCAGCCTATGATCAGGTTATCAACAATCATCTTATTACTTATTGGTGTTTCTAATTTGCTGTTTTTTCGACTTCAAAGGTGACATAGAGTCAAGACATGGAAGTTATGTGTGCTAGTATAGAATAATACTATAAAATAATTTTATTCTATAGATGTTTTGCTAATTCATGATGGCTTCTATTTGGAGTTCTAAGTTGTTTAAGTACTAAGTGCTTGTCACTGTCCACATTTCTTGTACCCATCTTAGCTCAAATTTTATTTACTCTTGTACCTCATTGTTTCATTTTTGTCATATAGTTGCAACAGTTCATTAGAGCCACAAGTATTAGGGTGGTGTACTTTATGAAATGATTTTTCTGTCATAAATGTAAATTTTGATCTTCGCTAAACAACTCTTGATTGTTGTTTTCTTTCTCTTGTTTCCATTGTAGATGGGCCATGATGGCTACGTGCAAAGCAAAGAAACTGGAGGCCCTAGTTCATATGACACTGGCGGCTTTAATTTTCAAGATATTTTTAATAACCCTTTTAGTGGTGTAAGTATGTTAATTTTCTTTTTTATTCTTTGATGTTATCATTGTGTGTATTTGGAGGAGACAATTATAAGAGTAATGTAAAGGAACCTTGTCCTAAGATTTGGCCAATTTTTTTGAATTTAAGAGGAATGTTTAGACAAAGTTCCCAAACTCATATTTGTTGACACTATCCCGTACATAACCTTATCTAGTCAATACACCTTCCTTCAACCATTGCCCACCAAAGAACATCTTTAGGCACCTTGTCTTAGGCCTTCTTTAAATCAATGAAAACAATATGATGGTCCTTCTTCCTTGCCCTACAGAACTTATTGTTTATCTTATCAAATGGAAAACTTATAAAATTTTGTCATCTAAATTATATCTTAATACTTGCTATGGCTCCACTATCAAACATATTTGCTAATAATTGTTGGTCACATCACTTATTAACTTATGAAAGTCAGGCGGTACTACTTAGTCACATCACTTTTTACACCGTCGTGCACACGTCCGTTGCCTCATGTCCGTTACTTTGGTGCTATTTACTTTTCTGCCTCATTATTTTACAACTATATCTAGAGTGGCTGTTGTGTTTTTTAGTCAAGCTTTTCAGTGGAATTTGGTTTGTAGCATTAAAATTATGCCTATTTAGGTTTTAGTGTACATAGATAGTTCTAGTCTATAGATATATATGAGGATCTTATGGACTTGGTAAGAACTCAAGTATTAATCTTTCTGTAGTGTCAAAGTGATAGTCTCTTACTCCATCACTATCTTGGTATTCTTTGTGGTGTGTAGTTCCAGGACATTTTTAATCAAAGAAAGGGCGAAGATGTGAAGCTATCCTTAGAGTTATCCTTTATGGAAGCTGTTCGAGGATGCTCTAAAACAGTTACCTATCGAACCAGTTTGCCCTGTGAAGCTTGTGGTATGTGGATTTAAAGCTGTGATCTTTAGCTCTTTCTAGTGCTTGCTGAATCTTTACATCGTGGATTTGGTTAACTTGCTCCAGTTCTTATGTATGTGTTATTTGGGAACATTTTTTAGATGGAACAGGTGTTCCTCCTGGAACAAAGCCTGAAACCTGTAGACGATGTAAAGGAAAAGGCATGGTCAGTGAATTTAAAGCCAGTATTTTTACTTTATTACCATATTCCTTAGTAACTTGTATCACCCCAATTGATGCTTCTATTGTTGCAGATGTTCATAGAAAAAGGCCCATTTGCCATTCAGACGACCTGCATAAGCTGTAGTGGATCTGGGAAAACATATACGGTATAGTTTGATTTCATTTGTTGTTTAAATTATAATAATTCACAAAAGGATTTACAATTGACCCCATGAATCTTCATCCTATATGGACATTTTTTTCCTCTGTGTTATTCTATAAGTGATAATTCTCAAGCTGTTTTATTTTTTTTCCACATTTATTTTTGAACTCATTTGGTTCATTTTTCTTGAGCTTTCAACATGTTCCAAAAGATATGATGTGTAAGCAATTTCTTATCAACATCTCTTGTTACTACCTTTTGTCTTTCATGTAATCACGAGTTTCCCTATTAGAGATGTCAACGAGCAAAGCCCACCATGGAGTAACAGGCTTTATAAGTATTATTAGTGTAGCACAATCAAGCTTTTAAGGGCTCGTTTGGGTTCCTTGTATTCTTTTTTAAAAAACACATGATATACTTCGTTTTTTTTACTTGGTTTTCTTTCTATTTACAGAAAAATTATAACTACTTGCGGCACTTTTAATTTGGGAAACAAACTCTCTTTCCTCTCACATGCGTCCTTCTCTGTTTTTGATAACTTTCTCTAATCGCTTTTTTCTACACAGACTATTTTTGTATAATCGAATTTAGGTTTACTTTAAAAGAGTTTTAAAATGATTATGATTGAGCTTTTAAAGGAATATGAACAAGTTGAAAAATTGTTCGAACTCGTTTATTAATTCATGGAAGTGACAAGAACTACTATTACGGTGAGAACCACTTAAGATACATGTAGTATTTGTAAAAAGTACATTAAGGCTTTTTTTTTTTGATGAATTTTTGTACAGTATATACTAGATTAGTCCAGATTAGTCCTGTGTGATGCACGTTTTAGCAAAACTATTTGTCAAATTTTTATTAAAAGTAATAGTCAAAGATAAATATATGACAATACTTTGATTTAAATTAAATTTTAGATAAATATAATTAGTATGTCGTATAATAATATATATTAAGTTTGGAAGTGATAGTAAGATAGTAAAGATACATATTGTATTTGTAAAAAGTGCATTAAGGAATTTTTTTAATTTTTTTGTTAAATTTTTGTACAGTATATACTAGCTACTCCCTCCGTTCCTTGAAATTCCTACCATACACTATTTGGGTGTAAAATATGAAAACTAATATAATATAAGATGTGGGGTTTAAAAGTAAATTTAGATTGGAGAGAAACAAATAAAATTGCATTATTTAATACACATGAGTGTATTGCAAGTGGTATGATGGGTTCCACATGGTGGGCCACCACAATTAAAAAATAATATAAGGTTTCCTTAAATGGAATAAAGTGAGAGTGGTAGGAACTTTATGGAACGTC
Organism: Bassia scoparia; assembly: GCA_008642245.1. NCBI lineage: Eukaryota > Viridiplantae > Streptophyta > Magnoliopsida > Caryophyllales > Amaranthaceae > Bassia > Bassia scoparia. The sequence continues at coordinate 56,212 of SNQN01000435.1, forward strand.
CAAATGAGGAAAGTGGTAGGAACTTCAAGGAACAGAGGGAGTAGTCTAGTCCTGTGTGATGCACGTTTTAGCAAAACTATTTGTCAAATTTTTATTGAAAATAATAGTCAAAGATAAATATTTGACAAAACTTTGATTTAATTTAATTTTTATATAAATATAATTTATTTGTCATATAATACTATATATCAAATAAGTTTTGAAGTGATAGTAAGATAGGAAATAATTATATAATTATTATGTCGTATGGTTTTTTAATTTTTAATTTCATATTGATAATACGATAGAATAAAATTCTTATAAATCAAAGTTTTATGTATAGGTTTTTTTTTGTTTTTTTGGGTGAGATAGGACATATTAATATAATTTAAAGTTTTAAAGATAAACATATACTTCCTTCGTTCTTTATTACTAGCATCCTTCTAGTGGTGCACATGAATTAAGGAAGAGATAGAAATAAGAGAGTGAATCCTAAAAGATGAATATTATATATTATAAAAAGAAAGAGAATATATTTTATATGACAGCTATTAGACCAGTAATGCTCCATGGCACAAAATGTTGGGGCTCCAAGAAAGAGCATATTCAAAAAGTAGGGGTCGCTGAGATGCGTATGTTGAGATGGATGTGTAGGAATACTCCGAGGGAGGGATAGAATCAGAAATGAAGTTAGCCGTGGGAAAGTTGGTGTTGGCAATGAGGGAAAATCGTTTGCTTTGGTTTGGACATGTAAGACGGAGACCTCAAGAGGTACCGGTGCGAAGAGTGGAAAACTGGGATTTGAGTGATTTTAAACGAGGTAGAGGGAGATCGAGAATGACTTGGTGGGAAGGAGTTAAAAGGGATCTGAAACAGATGGATCTACAAGCAGATGAGGCTCTTGATCGTAGGGAGTGGAGGAGGAAAATTTATGTGGACGACTGCTCAGAATAATCTTTTTGGTTCATGTTAGCCGACCCCACTTATGGGAATAAGGCTTTGATTGATTGAGGTCACGACATGTACCTAAATTAGTTATACAATGTTTAAAAATATTACATAATTGTCTTTTGAAATTTAAAGCATTTTATTTTTCAACTAAGACATGATATATTTATGTGCCTATAGTTTTTTGCGTCGGCATTTAAATTAGCTTTCTTAAATTGATCGTTCGTTTCTAGACCCAAATATTCCCAATAAATAGTTGGCCTAATATTAATGTAACCTGCTAGCTAGACAAACCGTTCTATAGGCTTATGTATAAGTGGAGATAGGGCAGGAGGAGGAGGAGCTGTGGAGTATGGACTATCAATCGCTTTGAGTCTCCAGTAGTTCCTAGAAGGCTAAATAGCTTCCACATGACACTATATCAAGATAATGATGCTTTCGAAGCATTTTTTAACTATCCTTGAAGTTTATTGATCTTTCCAAGTTACAGTTATTATGTAATCTGGAATGTGTTGGCCAATTTTCCTTTTTATCACTACACTTATTTGGATTGGAACTTCTTGACTGATGCAATGTCAAAGGGAATGTATAACTGAACTTAAAAAAAATTCCAGCTATGATTCCTTAACTTTAAATTCCGTTGGAGATGTGAAATCATGAGAGTCAGCTGAATTCTTGTATGTTCCAACGATATAACAGGTATTATTTTGAGTCTTTTGACTCCAGGTGTAGGATCCAACATGCTCATCATCACGTCAATGTTTTTTTAGGAGATATGAATCACAATGTTCAGCCAATGAGCTTCATTTTTACCCGAAATGTTTTGCCAAGACGCTGACCTCTAGTTACTTGGGCAATGTTGGCTTATTAAATTATCTGTGATCATTTTTCCTGAATGTGTCAGATACTTATTTGAATCCATCTAATTTAATTGGCTTTGACATGTGGCATACAGGCATTTTGCAAGTCATGCAGCGGTAATCGAGTAGTGCAGGGATCAAAATCTGTCAAACTGGATATTATTCCTGGTAATATATTCATTGTATCAGATTATTTGTTTCTTCTTTGAGTAACTTTCTTTTTGTTCTTTTCGATTTAATGGCCTATCTTGGTGTTTGCTACCAAACTGTCTTCTTTTCCTCCCTTTTTTTCTTTCTTTGGGGGGTGGTGGTGTTGGGCATTATGAAGTTCTCTAAAATTTCTTCTCATGTAGTTTACAATGTGGGTTTAACTCTGGTGTCCCAAAATTGTTCTGGCTAATGGTATTTGGTGCAAAGCAAAGATTAATTCCTTTTCGATGTGACATTGTGAGTGACATAGTTGTGCAGACAATCATTGCTGCTCCATAAGTCTTTATTCAAGACAACATAATAGTTATATTATTATGTATATAAATTGTCAAAGGGAAGCTTAATTAGCTACTTGAATATTGCTAAACGTGTAAAAGGTGGTATTGTTTGGTGGAGACTTAGTAAGGTATCAAGCAATCAAAATCTTAATACGAAAAAATTGGGTTGGCTAAATGAACCAAAATATGACACCTATTCTATCATTTCTATGCAATCATTGACAAAGATCCCACTCCTCTATCCCCTAAAAGCTCGGTTGTATGCAAATCTATTTGACACACCGTTCATAACCACTTGCAACCATGTCATTTTATGTCTCTCTTCACCTCTTTAATGTTCTCGATGTTCCAAATCTTTCACTCTTATACTAGTGCATCTTGTGGTCTCCGTCTTACATGCCCAAATCCATTTGACTGCAATGTCTACTCTGTACCTAATTGTATCCTTTAGTTTTTTTAAATGCATCTCAAATAAGCATCTGTGTAACTCCAACCTAGCTAGATTGTGTGACTGATGTGTCTTATTGAATTTTCCCTTCAACTTTAAAGAGATGTTGTGGCCCCTTCAACTCTCCGGTCTCATAAACTTGGTTGCATCATTTTGAATAAGTTGATTCAATGTGAATCTTAAGTTTCAAAAAGATTTGCCGATGTGGATTTTTGAAAAAGGACGAGTTTGAGTTTTCATGTTTCCCTTGTGAAGTGTTAAGAAGACGAAGAAGAAAGAAAGAGAGAGAGAGAGAGAGTGAGAGAGAGATGTCGTGAATGACTCAATTATAGGGAGGGAATGGAGTCGGAATTTTTTTGTAGATGAGTGCACCGAATAATCTTTCTTGTTTGATTAGGACTTTGATTGATCAAATGAAATTTCTTTACGACTATCCACTACTGTTGCTCACTTTATTTTCTAGTACTATTGCCTAATATTGTTGCGTGCTTCTTAACCATTAATCAGACCCTTCTACTCCTTTCTTCGGTGAACCTCTTCTTTTTATTTATTATTTTATAGACTAAGGTTATCCTTAAATTTTTGACATCTAATTTGTATAATAATAATAATAGAAAATTAGTGATAAATAAAAAGTTGGTAATAATAAAAGATCATACAATTCCTAAAGAAAAGAAAATGTTGTTATTTTAAAATAAATAAAAAAGTTATAAAAAATTTGTGTGATAATCGTGACAGAGTCAGTGTTTGAAAAAGCACGCCTAGGCGCTGAAGCGCAAGGTGTTGGGGGTTCGTGCTTAATTACCTCTAGGTGAGGCACTTTCAATTAGGCGCGCTTAAGGCTCATGAAGCACATAAGGCACAAAAAAGCATACCTTGCGCTTTTCTGTGCTTGCTTGAAATGTCAATTTGTATGATATGTGCATGTTCTTTATTGGTGTATCTCTCCTTACAATGGGCTAAATGCCCTGCTCAAAGAATTAAATAAGAAAACAAACAAAAGAAAGAAGAAAATGTGATCTTTTGTGTTAAAAAAGATAGTATTTTTGTTAATTAACCTCATCATTAAACCCATGAATTAAGAACCTAAAAGTTCCACTAGTCCAGCATACTCAATAGATTAGAGAAGATTTATTGAAAGGGAGACTTTGTTTTCCAATAAGGTTTCCAAAGGACCTTAGTGATTCGCTCTCAATCTATTGTTCATCATTAAAAGTTAATTACAAAAGTGGCCAATTTATAATACTAAGATATTTCAAATCACGTTTTTTAATAATACAATTGAGTTGAGGTGATTGCTCTAATTTGGATTAATATAGGCGTAGACACGATGTGACTCGAAATTCGGTTTTAAATTTGAAGTGAAGAGAAAACTCCCCTTCCACATATATTTAATCTTGTATATACAATGTGAATATTTGTTAAACTAGAGAATGTGAAGTCTGTGTTAAACCAATGGCGTTATACTGTCGAATTTGAAAAGTATTGAGATAAGGCAATCAAGACTGTTACAGACAACCTTTTGTTGGATTCAATATGGTTTTAGTTGGATCTGTATATTTATGTGTGATATAATCTTTTTCCCTTCTGAAACATTCAAAATAATTGCTAACATTGTTAAATTTGGTTATTGTTGTTCTCTATCTTTCCTTGTCATATTAGCCTCTCTTTTCACCTTTTTCCACACATGGGTTTCTTTAGTAATTATTCTCCATCCCACTCATTGATTCTTTAGTAATTATATAGAATGAGAAAAGTTGAATTAATTGGAAATAGAATGGGCTTGTGAAAATCCTTAAACTTGACAAACATGTTTTGGCTCTAAGGGAACTTGGACCAAAATTGTTGACCAACCTATTTGACGGGTGGKCATGTATCCATGTGTCAGTATCTAAACATGTTGATTGTATGAATTGGTTRATCAATTGCAAAGGTTTTCATTGAATTCTTGGCATCTCAGATCTAGGTTTTCATTGTCAAACTCTAGACCTCTCTATATCGRAGGTTCTAAATATTTAATCAAGATAAACAGATGATGTACACTTCAAGCACTGGTATAGTGGTATGCTCCAGTCATGTTACCCTCTATGTTTGGGCTTTAAATTTATTTATTCCTTTTTCTTCTTTTTTACTAAGACCTGGCAACATTTATTCCATCTGTCTCTACCGTAATCTTGTTTATTATTGGGTAGGTGAAAAAGGTATTGCTGCCTTTTGCTATGCATGCAAGTATCCCATTCATAGTTTCATTCTCTAATTGTTGACTGCAGATTATATGTACTTTTAATGGATCTTATGTGTGTAAGCTAAATCTCTTTTTGGTATGTCTACAGGTGTGGATAATAATGAAACTATAAAGGTATCTAGAAGTGGTGGGACTGATCCTGATGGATATGGCCCAGGTGATCTTTATGTTGTTATCAAGGTATCCTCGCTAAATCCTGTTTCTGCTATTAATTATGGCCCATCTAGTTCTTCTAGAACAGCGATCTTACATAAATTGCATGCCCAGGTTAGAGAAGACCCAGTTTTCCGAAGAGAAGGCTCTGACATCCACGTGGATGCTGTTTTGAGTATTACACAGGTACATCATTTTATCTTTGTTTGCGTTGTATTCTCTTCTTAATATTTCCCCCTTTCTTTATAGTGAAGTGCTTGAATAGGCTGCGGCCTAATTTTTAATTTATATGTATGTTTTTTGGTTTTGAATGAAATGCTTCTAATACATTGCTTGATGCTTTACGAGAAAATGGGAGTATAGATAAATTAAGGAATTCTAGGCTAGTATAATAATTATAATTAGTTTGATATAGACTAGCTTTTGTACTCTATTCTTGCCTTATACTCCCTCTGGGGGTGTTCCAGTTTGTTTTTTACGTTTTTTTTTTTGGTGTTCCCTTTTATTCTTTACATTTCCTTTTTCATACTTTACTTTTTTACTCATTAATATTACTTTTACCCCTAAAATATCTCATATTACCCCTTATTTATTTCCTCATCATTCTTGATTTTCCATCCAAACTCATCCCATCCACTCATTTTTAAATATGAAAAGATTGGCTTTAATTTTATTGCACGCATCTCAAATAAATTAAAAGAATAATACAACTTCCAAGTAATACTAACATAATTTATCCAAATATTAATTTACCTTAATTGATGTGCAATTCTACAAATGTTAAAAACAAATCGAAACGGAGTGAGTATTTATGAAAAATTTGTTACTCAATTAAATTCAAATGAAATATTCATAATAGTCATTGTACTCCAGTTGATTAAGGGATCATTGTTTTCAATATGTATTAGGCATACATTGGATGTGTCGTGTGTCTATATATATATATATATATATATATANTATATATATATATATATATATATATATATATATATATATATATATATATATATATACACCCTTTGTTTTATTTATACTTGCATCATTTTCGATAGGAAGTTGTAAATTACTTCCATCATTCCTTATTTTGACAATCTTAATTCTCTCTTTCTTTCTCCTTTCACGCAGATCTACTTTCCCCCCGCTTTATCTCTCTCCTCTTCTTAATTCTAGTGCTCAGCTTCATTGATGCAAATACATCTTTAATTCGTGAAGGAAAATGAATACCCCCAGTACCTTGAGTTTTTTGAAACCCTTTCTCCTTTTCTGGCGTCCTTTGTAGTTTGGGAACTTCTGCATTGCTTCCCTCTCCCCACAATCCCAAGTCCACACACCGCAATTATCTGCTAATATCCCATTTATATCACCACTAGCCACCACAAGTTCTCCACCTGTCACCACCAGTTATTTCTCTTGAAGAATCTCCTGTTGTAGGGTTAAGCAAGGTTTCTTTACGGACCACTTTTACAAAATGTTTGAAACTACATGTTTTTTCTTAGAATAAATTGTTGAGTTGACTAGGGCACCAAGATTTTATTTTGCATTTTTCATCACTTTTCCCTGTCATTGCTTGCTTTCTAAATATTTTTCCCTCTATTTTTCTCTATTGTCCAATTACTAAGAAGTTGATTCTTGATGTAGGCAATATTGGGTGGGACCATTCAGGTTCCGACTCTCACTGGAGATGTTGTCCTTAAGGTTTGTTCATTTTGCTTTTGCTCGTATTTTTGAATATTCACCAGCGGTGTAGTTTTTTAAACACTACTTTTTTCCTCCATTAAGGTTCGTGCTGGGACCCAGGCTGGTCAGAAGGTTGTGCTAAAGAAAAAAGGTGAGCAAGAGGCGTATTTGCATGCTAAGTGTAGATATCTTCGTTTCTTATTTGTGAGTGTGACTGTGTTGAGTCTGTATAGTGATACCTGTAACTCTGTGAGCAAGATTTTGTTTCCTTTATCCTCTTAAAATGATATGGATTTGTTGATGAAATATATCATGTTATGTCGATGACTGAAAATGTGAAGTACTTGTACTGCTGTTCAACTCTGCTTTTTGTGAATGCTGGTAGTCATTTTACAGCTTCATTCGACTGTAATATAGAGACAGAAATAAACAAGAGTTTGTTCCATCTCTTTTTCTATTTTGTTGTCGTCGTTGTCATACATAGTAATAATTTGATAGGGTTCTATATCCTAGGATTTCTTTTTCCCCACCCGCCAGCTTAATTGAAGTTCTTTTGTATTCTAAGAGTTACCACTGAGCCTTTAGAGACATTGATGAAGCCAAATGTTCTCATGCATTGGTTTCAATGAGTCCTGTGTGCACCTTTTATACGTTGAAGTTGGAAACTGGTTACATTCTGTGATTTCTTGCAGGGATTAAAGCAAGAGGCTCTGTCTCATTTGGTGATCAGTTCGTACACTTCAAAGTCAACATTCCAACGTAAGTTTACTTTTTTTAAAATCTAAGCTGGTTTCTTTTTTATCAGGGGACATCTTTTGGTTGATACTATTGCCTCACGTAACTTGATCATTCAATGTTTGAATATCCAATCTAATGTGAGGCTGTTATACCTTTTATTATAATGACCAGGAGTTTGACCCCAAGACAGCGGGAACTCATAGAAGAATTTGCGAAAGAAGAGCAGGGAGGGTGTGATAAGCGTGCTGCAGCTGGGGCCTCTGGTTAAGCGGCATCTATATGTTGGGAACTCTTAGAAGAATTATTCAACACAAAATTTTTCCTTTTCATTAAGTCATATCATAGAAAAAAGAGAGAGATTGGGGTTGGGGTTGGGGTTGGGATTAGTGGGTGCGACTGACGGACAGGCTTCTATGGGCTGTGAAGAACTGTTTGGTTGGAGACATTTTCCTGGCCATGGAATTTTTTGTAGGAAGTTAAGTTATTTAATGCTGTTCAGTTCAAATACATGGCTGCTTTGCCAGGTCTGTATGTATATATACACATCTTCTGAATAAATATTAGTGCCTTGTTTTTTTAGTTGTCAATTTTTCCAATATGGCGATACATACACAAGGTGTATGCGGTCCACATACATAAGGCTTTTGTAAGCCTTATGGAATGCTATATTGTAATTGTAATTGATTAATACACACATTTTGTGTATGTGTGGACCATGGACAAATCGATCTCACTATCATATAGTACTTAATTACATGTGTATATATTTTATTTTTTAATGTAGGAAAATGATATACATAGCCTTAAGGACTATGTATTAGAGGCTTAAAATGGGAAAAAAAAGGTTTTTCTAAGGTGTGCCATTGAGTTTCTTTAGTTTTTAAGTTGTATTCATGTTTTTTAAAAATTCTAAGCCGTGTCTTTCAATTTTTTCGAATTCTAAGCCATGTTCTTATTTCACTTAAATTACTTAACTAGTAAAATTATAAGGAGATGGCTATTGTTGTAGTAAGGTGGCATGGGTGGTTTGTTGGTGATGGTTTGTTTTTATTTTTTTTCCTTTTCTTTTAAATTATTATAATTAATCATAATTAAGTGATTTAAGTGAAAGAGAAATACTATTCGAAGTCCACTTTTACTAGAATCAAAGTCCATTTTTCGTGTGAATTTCCCAACACGCCCTTCCTCCAATCCCCTCCCTAACCACCCAACACACCTCACCCAACACCAACAACCACCACCCAAGGCACCCTACCACCAAAAACCACCACCTGACACCACCCTACCACCAACAACCACCACCCAACATCACGAAAAAACATGTGGACTTTGAATGGCATGGACGCCTTGCGTAGGCGTCCAAACCATGGTATGGACGCCTATGCAAGGCGTCCATACCATGGTCTGGACGCCTACGCAAGGCGTCCATGCGTTGGTGGTTACGGAGGTGGAGAATCTGAAGGGCAATATGGGAAGTTCACACGAAATGTGGACTTTGATTCCAGTAAAAACGGACTTCGTTTAGCAATCCAGTAAGTGAAATAAGGACATGACTTAGAATTTGGAGAAATTGGAGGGCACAACTTAGAATTTTTAAAAAGCATGGGTACAACTTAGAGACCGAAAAAACTCGAGGGCATAGCTTAGAAAAAAAAAAAAAAAAAATTAGTGATCCTTTGGTAGAGGGAAAATCTGTAGGGGTGATTATGATATGAGCAAACGGAGTATCCATGCTACAAAGATAATTATTCTCTAGCACTTACTGTTAAGATGGATCACATATACTTTGTGTACGTATCCATGTTAAATAGATCATTATTCTCTAACACTTACCATGAAGATGCTTGGTTAAGGGACTACGGAATATGTTTTTTTTCCATTACTACTATATCGTTTTCCTACTTATTATTTCCCAGCAAAGTTGTCTGTAATCTAGGAAGCTAATTAACAACGTTGACCATAATTACACACGTTCAATTCCTTATTAACAGCTTATCAAGTCATTGATCTTGACTTTAGAGTAATACGCTATAAATTCTTTGTAAAAGATAAGGGAAGAGAACCGAGTGACTACTAGCTAGCTACATAAAAACATGCATGTACTGAAAGTCGTTGATTTTAGAGGTTAAAGCCGGTTAAGCATTATAAATGGAAAAAAAAGTCGATGTTTAGAGGAATGCTATCCACTGAGATATTTATATAAACTATTGCGGGAGATTATTATATTTCTCGAATACATCCATGGATATGATTAACTGAGTTAATAATCCTTGATTAGGTAGAAAAAATGAAGTTTGTCATGGTGCATATTCAAAGCAAGTTTTACAATTTACACCATCCAAATTATAACAGCTAAGACATACGTGTGTCTAGCTAGTACAACTAAGGGTTTTTTTGCATGACATTTTTGCAAGTGTTACTTCCCCACTTTCACAAGTCAATATAATGATGTTCATATTCAAGTATTTAGATTTTTGGTGCATGAATCTTTGTCATTTACTTGTACTTAACATTTTTGTAGAGTTTGTTTTATTTTTCAACGAGTGTTTAATCTGTTTACAAAGCACAACGGCGCTTATATAATGAGAAGCATCAACAATTATTAATAGATAACCAAACATGCATACATTCATTAGTAGAATATTAGTACTAATTGTATATAATATAATTATATATATATACTTAGGCCTTGACAAAATGGTCACAATGGTCAGATATAGGAGTGCTAAACCGTATAATAATATTGCATATATATGATTAATTACTTATAAATTGCATGCATACTGCCTCGCAAATTGAATTACCTCCTTCTTTTTTGTCCATGTCTGCCCTTTTTGTTATGCCATCAAATTATTTTTATCCTCTACAGCCTACACTACAAAATTTACACATATTATACTGTATATTGAGTTTTGTAACCCATATATATTAGTCATATTTCACTTCATCCAACATGTTATCAAGCTATGTTATTAATTATTACTTAATCAAATCATTTGTCAGTTTCGATCTCTAACAAGAAATGTAATATATTTATTGTTTATCACACCATATCATTGATTAATAAAGCATATATAAAAATATAACGACTTTATTTTATTCGATTTATTTGCACTTGTATCAAATTATTATCACTTATTTAAATTTGCTATTTTTTCTAATACTAAATTTGATATACTCCGTATTCGGGTTGTTTGAATTTTTTTTGTTCTGATATGAGTAATGTGAAGTTGTTACTTTTTTTTTTTAATCTGATATGATACGATATGTTTATTTATTTTGTATAATTTGAATTAAATTATATGTATCGATAAAAATTGAAACTACTGCACAAAAAAAATATAAAATTGAAACTAAACAAAATTTCTGGTAGTTATCTTTATTTCTTGACACTGAGGCAGGTATGAATCATAACAAAAATATTGATGGTAGTACGTAACGAGTGATCTAAGATGAGATATTTTACAGATAGCAATCAACATTCATTCGTTAGAATTATTAAAACGAGCTACTGGCTACTGATACTTTTGGGTGAATGATCAACCATGTACGTACGTACGTACTCGAGTAAGTATAATTTATTGTCACATGGATTTTAATCCGTAATCAACAACTTTTAAGTAGAGCATGTTGTATGTTAAAAAGTACAACCTCAGCTCGTGTAACAAGTAATAAGAACATACGCCAAATGTGCAATTCAAGCTTCCATACTTGACAAGGGTACAAATTACAAACATGATACACTGATTCCACACTTTCGTTTTTTGCTTCATTGCTAGTCAAAACCTTGAATTGACAGCAAGGAGTACACTTGTTTTTTGAGGGAATACATTTATCACATAGCTACCACTCCAACGTTTCTATTCACATTTTTAAATTCATGTATACTCAAAATACCGCCACCACTTTCGCACACTTGCTTTCCCCTCAGTCGTCCATCGTGCTTTTAGGATTACTAAAATCATTAAATTTTTGTTTCGATTGTTTTTCAATAAGTACACGAGCAGGGATGAAAATTAATCACGAATATTTTTTGAAATCTAAAAGAGAGCCCCATTACTTGAACCAATTGAGTTCAAAAAAAGGCATGATATCCTCATATCCCCACTTAATTAATTACTAAAGCGTACTGTAACTGCTCAGTTTGACCATTAGTAATACAAGTAGTATAATCTTGTTGCATACGTAATTTGGTTTGATAAGTTGGATTCAAGAAAATGTTGCCACTTCATAATTGCACCTTTACTTGACCAAGCATGTACACCACCTATTTTTGCTTGCTTTCAGTTACATACAAACATACAAACGCTTTAATTTGTTCCACAAAACTTATATTTTAGCCCAAATCAACCAGTCTTTTTTATTTTATTCGTTATGAGGCTTCAATTCCTTCAATTCGTATTTAAGGGACCCCACGTTATTAATCAGTGTTCAAATATTGACTAGCTAATGTTAATTACCAAGGGACTAATTAATTAAGGGATTAACATACTTACATACTTACCCTGGTGATTAGGTCAAAGATGAAGACTTGATTATTAGTCTGATTAGCTCAACAGTAACGGACTAACGGGGCTCACTGTATCGTAAGTTTTTGTTTTAACAACAAAATGTCACTTAATTGCTACACCAAATCGTTGCTACAATATATAGGAATTACACAATTACCTCTAAAATGAAATCGCTTGTATGTAGTGGCTCATTCGCATTAAAAATCACATAAAATTAGCAGACATCGTTAACAATATAATATTTTTACATAGAACTCAAGACCATGAACTTGGCTTGATGATTGATTAAAGAAAGGAAAAAAAAAAACCTAAAGCCTAACCAGCCATACTTTAGTTCCTACAACGAATCTACAAATTAATTAAAGTACAAACATCATCATCTACTTAATAAATTACTTGTATAAATAATTATGTAATTAAAAAATTAATCAAGCTTGATTACCAAAAGCAAGAAGGAGTGGTAATATTAGAAGTATGAAAAAGCTCATACCTAAAATTCTTACATGACTTGGAATTTTTGGTGTTGAAGTAATAATAATTATTATAGTGATTAAGAAGCTTGAACAACCTTCTTCTCTTGTTATGAATGGCGAGCCGAAGCCGAGACCAAACCACCTTACGCAACCTCCGAACGGACCTAACCCGACCCGAAAGAGCCCGCCTGATCCGAACCAGAGAGCGCTTGAGTCTCTCACCGAAGCTCCTCTTCCTGCTGAACTGGTAGCTCCTGAGGAAGACCTGCCTCTTCTCCAAGTAGTTGGGTTGGAGTTCGCCGTTTGTTTGGTACCATATTCCGGATTCGGGTCGGAATATCGGACCCAACTGGGTCATGATGCTGGAACAAAAAGGGTTGGGTTTAACAAGAGGAGGAGGAGGAAGGAGTAATAAAGAGGAAGAAGATGGATTGGTGAGAATTTATATATGTAGGAAAGTTAGGGAAGATATAATTTATTATGGGATAGTTGTGCTATTTAATGATTTTTATATGGGGGTTACTTGGAAAGAAATAAATATAGGAGAGAGAGTTGAGGAATTTCAGAGATCTTTTTTCCTTTACTATTTTATTACTATTATACACTTTTGTTTTTTTTGGATTTGATATATTGTTAGCAAATACGACTATATGTTGGTTTGTAAGATGGACGGTTAAGATATGTATAAGTTTAATAATTGTGAATGAAATTTCTATGAATGTGTTTTTTTTATATATAAAAAATTTGATTTTCCAAAATTTATGCATATTCGTAGGAAATTTCATACACATTCACGTATAAAATTATGCACCCATTTACATTTTTCGTGAAATAATTCATGATCATCAATACAAGAACCAACGATCAAGATTGCGTGATTATCATACTTCTCATTTTAAGGGTTTTTCTCATTTGATCCTAAATCTACGACTATGAGTTTAGTTTGTTAAAAATAAGTTAGTTGAGATGAACAAAAGTTTTGTATGCAAGTTAATATTATTATTAAACATATTAAATATATACCTTTTGTTTCAAAAATCTCTATTATATAAGCTAAGGGGAGCAATGGTGTCCCACTATGAAATGTCCCCTATACCCTTAATGAATTAAATTACAATGTTTTAAAAAAAAAAAAAATAATCTCTTTTTACTCATCAATTGTCAATTTGCCATAAATGTTAAACAAGTTTAATATGGTATTGCATTTGAAATGTCAACTATACTAATTAAACAATTTTTAGAGTGATTTTCTTTTCTTATCATAATAAACATGTAACAATGAAATATTGCATAAGCTAAATTACACTAATAAAAAGAATTCCATTGACAAAGTAATTTGATAGGATTGACACAATAAGAAGAAAAATGTAAAATTAAGAATTTCATACGTAGTATTTAAATTAAAGTTGGGTTACACTAATCATATTATATATTCATGATACCATACTTAGTGGACCAACTTGCAAAATATAGTGTAGTTGTATCGCACAAGTGCATCACAACCGTCATCCACTATAACATTTGTCTACTAAGTATATTTCTAACATTATCATTCGCTAATCTTTATTATTTAAGAAAAAAAATGTATCAACATTATACTTTGAGTTTTGTGGTTTTTGAGGTAAAATTTAGGTGTAGGTGATTAGGTAAGTAGATGAGTAATTTATAAAGTATGTGAGACCCATAGATGAGAGAGGTAGAGAGAAAGAGGTTATGGACCCCAAAAAAGTCGAAAGTAAGTGAGAATTACATAATAATTTATTGTGGCCCCTATGTCTTGAAAAGAATAAAAATCAAAGTGGGACAACTAATTCCAAATTTCCAAAAATAGAAACTGAGCTGGGACATCTAATAAAAAAATGGAGGAAGTATTTCTTTCTTTTGACATGCTTTATATATGAACTAGCACTATAAACACGCGATGCGTGCGGTCATTTTAAAAATTTATATTAAACTAATTTACAATGAGAAATAAAACTTATGCACAGAGAGTTATTATGATTTCAAATTTTTGATGTATTTTTCTTTTTATTAAATTTATAGACAAAGAGTTTAAATCATATAGTGTGGTTTTAATCAACTGATTACTTACACTAACATACAAATAGTTATATAATAATATTATATGAGGAATTAATGCATGTTCGAATAAGAATTTTTTAGATATTTAATTCAATATTTTTTTCAAAATAATTTTTTAATAATTAAGTGATTCATGGGAATAATTTAGTCAGTGTAATTAAAAAGTAATTAATAAATTTTTATTCGAATTTAATAATCATACTAATTAATTAAACTTTTCATTTTCTTATTTATGGGAATAAATTAGTCAATGTAATTAAGTTTTTATTAATTCATATACCTTTTTTATATTGCTTAATTAATATAAATTACAAAAAATAAAGAGATTTCATATTTTTAAGTAAGGGCATTTAAGACTTTTACATCATTAAGGGTAATTCAGTCTTTTAAGAGGGGGGACACCATCTTCCTCCCCCCTTCCCTTATATAATAGAGATAATAATGAATGAACAACTAAAAACCAAAGAATTATTGATATACAAAAATTATAAACATTTTTTTTGACACATACTCACGCACGCATCGCGTGCAAAAAATACTAGTTAGTATATATTGAAATCTTGATATTACTTAGAATTTAAAGAATTTTCTATATAAAAAATTTCTAATATGCATGCAAGACAAAATATAAAGACGAGTTATAATTATAAGAATTGAATTATTTTGTTCTTTAGTTTATATGGATGTGAAGTTCGTTGAGGTCATAGTTTTTAAAATTTGAGAAGAAAATGGATGCTGAAACATATATTTTTTAACAAATAATACATTTGAGACTTTTATTGATGTGCGTATTTTTTAAAAAAGAGCCTTGAAACTTTTATTGATGTGTGTATTTTTTTAAAGTTATCTCGTCCCGTTTTACCTTGATATGTATACATTAAATGAGTTTAGGGAAAGTGGAGAGGCTCTGATTGAGCCATACCTAGAGTGCTCATAACTTTCCGAATTGTTATTAATGTGGAATTGTGGATGTTATGCCTTATGCATAGTAGGAGAGAATAAGGTCCAAAAAATTGACTTTAACCATTTATTTATGTTTAATTTCCCTTTAATTTGTTTTGACCATACATATATATTACCGAATTGATAACTCAAGTTGTAGGCTTGTAGCCGCCGGCAGCATGAGTAGTTTACTCAAAGCTGTATAACTTGGTAATATGGAATACATCGAGCTGTGCCAAATTGGTAAATGATATATAGGATGGAACAGTGATGATGAACCTAATAATATAGTTACCAATTACATACCACATATGCACTTGAAGTAGTTCTACATTTGTATTTTTGTACACTTGTACGGATTGCAATGTTACAAGATGTGTAACTACTAAGTTATATATTAGCTTGCTTTCATTGGAGTTTGTCTATCGATCAGTCTATATGGATTGTAATGTTGAAGATCAAATGTGTAATTACTAAGTTATCGATCAGTCTATATGGGTTTTACTAACATTTCAATTGAAATGCTTTTAATTATCCCTTTTAGGAATACATTTAATTATGTCTTTCTTTTTTTTTTTTTTTTTACCTAAAAAACTTACTTTAGATTCGTTTTTCGATTTTACTTAAGAGCAAAAATTAGATTTGTTTGTCCTTAATGTTTTTCATTGCCTATCCTTGTATAATTGTCCCAAGCTCCTACATATAACTTATATCTTTCGTTCTTTAAAGATTTCTACATATCCTTGAACGATTGGATAAAGGTTATGTGACCTATAATTGGCTTAATCTTTTTCCTACCGCTTTCATTCAAAATAAACCAATCACAACCTCTGATCATACTCCTATAGTTTTTCACAATTTTTTTTGGCTTTAAAGGACAACAATGATGTATGGATCTCCAATGAAGAAAGTTTGAAGTCCCTATCCACTAGCCATTTCAAGAGCTTCTTTAATGATTTTGATAGAGAGGATCAAGATAGAAGAAGGAGGGCTATTGAAGATATCTTGGAAGGCATTAACCAGCACCTCACGGAGAGCCAAGTCCATGATTTGGAGAGACCCTTCGCCAAAAAAGAGGTTAAAGTAGCTCATATTCCCATGGGCCCTTGGAAATCCCCGGGTCCGGATGGATGGCGTGCTTGCTGGTTCTATCAAAAAAATTGGAAGAGAATTAAGAGAGATATCATAGAAGGTGTTTTATTATCAAGCCTAAATTCAGGACATATCCTCAATGAGTGTAATAGAACAAACATTGCATGCTCTTATCCCTAAAAAGGATAACCCAGAAAATCTGAACCATTCCGGCCTATCAATTTATGCAATGTCTCTTACAAAATCATTTCTAAATTCATCATTAAGAAAGGCAAAGTTGCACTTTTACAGAAAGAAGGAGCGTGGGATAACGACTAATTCAAGGACATCTTTCACGATGATTGTAGCAATGCCATTAAAGACATGTCCCCCATCACTACGATTGTTGATAACCAATTGTAATGGACTCAAAGCAGCAACGAAATCTACACGGTCAAGAGAGGGTATGAGTTTCTAATCCAAAAGGATAATAAGAATAATAATAGGATTGGGATTAGAACCATACGCGGGTCGGATCATTTGCCTTGAAAATTGGACATAAACGCAGATATGAAAGACTTTTTGTGGAAACTCATCAATGATGCTCTCCCACTAGGCCTTGAGCTACAAAAGTGGAACTTAGGTAATAGTTTTTCGTGCCCATTATGCATAACTCCGGAAGACATAGGGCAATTGGAAACTCCTAAACTTGAAGAAGAATATGGAAACCAGGTGCTTTGGGGATTAATGTAGACAACGACGAAAATGTTCCAATCTAAAAGTGGATCAACAATTGGTTAAGGTACTTCAGAAATGATGTAGAGTTGATACACTCTAGTGTGAATGCTGGTGCAGTTGTGTGCTTGTGCAACAATGGTGAACACCAAGCAGAGTTTAAGGTTTTGTGAGATTGATTATGTATTGATTGAATGCGGCACAAGAGGCCTTTTTACACCTTATATACATGTACATACAATGACCTAATGACTAGCTGTACAAGAGACAAAAATATGCTACATAGTACACAATGGTTGGTGAGTGATCCAAGGTTGATGCACTGATAGTGGTCCTCACAGGCGCAGAGCAAAAAGCTGCCAAAAAGCAAAGGCCTGATTATGGCCTATGGCCTTACTTTCTACACTCCCCCTCAAACTGGGAGGGAGGAGAGGACTGAGCTCCCAGTTTGCTCAACAACTGAGTATGCTGAGCAATGCTGAGACCTTTGGTGAGGATGTCTGCAAGCTGAAGCTTGGTAGGAACATACTGAGGCTTGATAACACCACTAGCAACTTTGTCTCGAACAAAATGGCAGTCAACCTCCACATGTTTGGTGCGCTCATGGTGGACAGGGTTGACTGCAATGGATAGGGCAGCCTGGTTATCACACTTGAGCAACACAGGGTGCAGTGCTTTCAAGCCTAAGTCTTTGAGAAGTTGAGATAGCCAAGTCACCTCACATGTTGCCATGGCCATGGCTCTATATTCAGCCTCAGCCGTGGACCTGGCAACAACTGGTTGCTTCTTGGTCTTCCAAGAGACTAAAGACTTCCCTAGGAGAACACAGAAGCCAGTAGTAGATTTTCTAGAAATTGGACAGCTGGCCCAGTCACTATCTGCATAGGCAGTCAAGGTGGCACTAGAAGTTGATGCCAAAAGCAAGCCTTGCCCTGGGGATCCTGCTAGATACCTGAGAACTCTTTTGGCTCCTTGCATATGAAGATCAGAAGGCTTTTGCATGAATTGACTAAGTGTATGGACTGCAAAGGCTATATCAGGTCTTGTAATGGTGAGATATATGAGTTTACCTATCAAATGTTGGTAAGGAATGGGATCTTTGAGTGGAGTGCCATCATCATGGGTGAATTTGACATGAGAGTCCAAAGGTAGTTTCAAGGGTTTTGCCTCAGCCATGTGATGAGTTTGTAAGAGATCAAGTGTGTACTTCTTCTGGGAGATGAAGATGCCATCTTCATTCCTATGCACCTCAATGCCTAGGAAGTAATGCAGGTCACCTAGGTCTTTCATGTGAAACTGGGAGTGCAGATGTGATTTGGCAGCTGCAATGAGCTCAACACTATTTCCTGCAACTAGAAGATCATCAACATAGACAAGGATGATGACAAATTTATCACACTTCTTCTTGATGAACAGGGAATAGTCTGCCTTAGATTGAACAAAGCCACACTGAATGAGTGAGCTGGACAGCTTTGAGAACCACTACCTAGGAGCTTGTTTCAATCCATACAGGGATTTGTTGAGCTTGCAAACCACATGTGGGTGGCTTTGAGTATATGTTTGCTCCCCCTGTCCTACTTGAATCTTGATGCCAGGTCCAGCATATCCTTTGGGAGGTTGAATATAAACATCTTCTAGGAGATCTCCATGGAGGAAGGCATTCTTCACATCCATTTGTGACAAATTCCAATTCTCCATGGCAGCTATGGCAAGCAGAGATCTTACAGTTGTCATTTTGGCAACTGGTGCAAATGTTTCTGCATAGTCAATGCCCTCTCTTTGCTTGCATCCAAGTACAACCAATCGTGCCTTTTCTCTTTCAACCTGACCATTTGATTTGTATTTGGTTTTATACAGCCATTTAGTTCCTATGGCCTTTTTACCTGGTGGAAGTGTAGTGAGAGTCCAAGTATTGTTGGTTTCAATGCTTCCAGTTCTTGATTCATGGCACTTACCCACTTGGCATCCTGCACTGCACTCTTGAAGGATTTAGGATCTGATGAGTCAGTTGTCACAGCTGACATTGCCAAATACTCCTTTGGTAACAGGATGTGAGCTACATTAGCTGCTGCAGCTGGTTCAGTAATCTGTTGTCTGCCTGTGGCTACATAATCCTGCATCCACACAGGTGTGGATCTCACCCTACTAGATCTCCTTGGTTCCACAGTTGGTGAAGTAACCTCCTCACCTTCTTCAGTCAATTCTTGTGTGCCTGGATCCTGTTCAACTTGATTGTGTTCAGTTTGAGCAGGTGTTTCTTCCATCAAATCTAGTTCTGCAGTAGTATCAAATGCATCTGCTTGCAAGGAAATCTCAGTGTTGACAAGCTTGCTCAATTGATTTTTGCATTCGGATTTAAATGGGAAAATGTGCTCATAAAATTTCACATCCCTGGATACAAATATTTGATTTGTCAACACATTGAGTAGTCTATATCCTTTCTGAGTTGTTGGGTATCCCAAAAACACACATGGGACTCCCCTTGCTGCAAACTTGTCCCTGTCTCTGCTGGGGTTATAGGCTATCACCATGCATCCAATCACCCTCATGTGCTCATACTTGGGCTTCTTACACATCAACTTCTCATATGGTGTCACATTCCCCAACAGCTTTGAAGGCAGTCTGTTTGTGATATACACAGCTGCAAGAACACACTCACCCCAATATCTTAGGGGCAGGTTAGCTTGCATTCTCAGGGCCCTGGCCATTTCCAATAAATTTCTATGCTTCCTCTCTGCCCTGCCATTTTGCTCAGGTCTATCCACACAAGTCGTTTGACTCAATATCCCATGTTGATTCATCACTTCTCTGCATTTTCCTTCTTTGAATTCCAGTGCATTATCTGACCTGATTGTTTTGATTTTCTTATGAAACTGATTTTTTATCATCAGGACAAAATTCTCAAGYATYAYACCTGCATCAGACTTGTTTTTCATTAAGTAAACCCAGGTTGCCCTGGAATAGTCATCCACCAATGTTAAGAAATATTGATATCCATTGTATGTTTTAACCCTATATGCACCCCATGTATCCATGTGGACTAGGTCAAATGCTGATTTTGCAGTGGAACAACTCACAT
This sequence comes from Bassia scoparia, assembly GCA_008642245.1. NCBI lineage: Eukaryota > Viridiplantae > Streptophyta > Magnoliopsida > Caryophyllales > Amaranthaceae > Bassia > Bassia scoparia. The sequence continues at coordinate 76,644 of SNQN01000435.1, forward strand.
TGAATGGTAGCTTTGTGAATTTTGCCATAGGACACACTAGGCACATTGCATCATGATCATAGTTGGAAATCTCAATTTCATTAATGGCTTTAAGCCTGGTGACCGGAACATGTCCAAGTCTTTTGTGCCAAATAGCACTTTCATTCATTACATCATCACTCAAAATGCAACTCTGATATGAGTGCTTAGTTTTACATTGAAAATTACCACTATTTGCTACAAGCCTCTGATCTGTGCTACTACATTCTGCATCTCTATTCTTGATAACTTCTTCACTCAATCTCTTCAGTTCTGCCAATGTCACATTCATCAAGTAATATATGCCATTGACAGCCTTGCCAATTCCTCTAATTGTCTTTGAATGTGAGTCCTGAATCAGGCAGAAATTAGGAAAGAACACCACTCTGCATTCATTGTTCTTAACCAGCTTGTTCACTGATAATAAATTATGTTTAAACTCTGGCACATAAGCTACATCATTCAACATCATCCCATTCAAAACTTTCACAGATCCCATGTGAGTTATGCTAGCAGTTTTCCCATTTGGCAATTTGATTTTAGGATAGGTTCTCATTTCTTTAACATCATGCATCACATTCAAATCATGCATCATATGATCAGAGGCTCCTGAATCAAGAATCCATGCATCTTTGCAAGTAGTTTTGTGGGTTAATGTTGCCATACCTGAAAAGGCTGTTTCTGCCTCATCATCTGTGTCCTGTGCTGATCTTTTTGTGGACGAACCAGGGATCAGCTTGAGCAGTTGTTCTATCTGATCTTGTGTGAGTCCTCCCCCTGCTGAGGATCCTTCTCCACTCACACTTGCATTTGCTGCCATTTTAACTCCTCCAGGTTTGTATCCACCCTGCCTGTTTCTGTTCCACCTGCCATCTCCTTGGTTTTCTCTCTTTCCAGGTCTGGCATTTCCCTTATAAAGAGCATGACCCTTTGGATATCCAACTACCTGCCAGCACCTGTCCGATGAGTGATTTTTCTTGCCACAGACATTGCAACCACCTTCATTATCAGCCTTCCCTTGTTCTCCAGATCTATCAGTTCAATTTCTCACAGCCCTTGTGTTCATAGCTGTTGCTTCAGTGTATATGGTTGTCTTCAGTACTTCTCTCTGTGACTCCTCCTGCTGCAAGGCTGAGCAGGCTTCCTCAACAGTTGGCAGTGGTGTCTTGAGCAGCAGCTGACTCCTTAGGGCAGCATAATCATCATCCAAGCCATTGAGAAATTGGAACAATTTCTGCTCTTCTTGTTGCTGCAGGATGGCATTGATATAGGCATTGATCTCTGGTGTCATCTGGGTAATTGGAGGGAAGTTGTTCAGATTCTCAAGCTCCTCCCATATGCAGTACAGTTTTGTGAAGTACTCATTCAGGGGCATGCCATTTTGCTTGATCTCAAACAATGCTTTGCTGAGTCTGTACTTATTGGATCCATTGCTAACTGTGAATCTCTTCTCCAAGCTCACCCAAACTTCTCTGGCTGTAGTGAAGTACATAACAGATCTCTTCACAGACTCAGCCATTCCACCATGGAGCCAGGAGATTACAACATTGTTGCATGTATCCCACTGTTCCTGCTTCTTCTCATCAGTTTTGTCTCTAACAACCAGTACAGTCACGAAGCCCAGCTTCCTTCTGGCTGCCAATGAGATCTCCATTGACCTCTTCCACATCCTGTAATTTGAGCTTCCTTGCAGCTTCTCTGTCACCACAAGGTTATTCTCACTTGGGTGCAGAAATAGTGGACTAGTTACATCCACAGATGATTTTTCTGTCATCTTGATAATCTTCAGTTTGGAGTGAAAAATGGCAAGCTGTGAGTGATATGTGTTGGGTTACGAAATTTGCTCAGGTTAGATGCAACCTGGCTCTGATACCATGTAGAGTTGATACACTCTAGTGTGAATGCTGGTGCAGTTGTGTGCTTGTGCAACAATGGTGAACACCAAGCAGAGTTTAAGGTTTTGTGAGATTGATTATGTATTGATTGAATGCGGCACAAGAGGCCTTTTTACACCTTATATACATGTACATACAATGACCTAATGACTAGCTGTACAAGAGACAAAAATATGCTACATAGTACACAATGGTTGGTGAGTGATCCAAGGTTGATGCACTGATAGTGGTCCTCACAGGCGCAGAGCAAAAAGCTGCCAAAAAGCAAAGGCCTGATTATGGCCTATGGCCTTACTTTCTACAAATGACAAGGCTGGTCGACAAACCAAGGAACAGTGGTTCCGTGCGACTATAAAAGGAAATTGGCGAGAATGTAACAAAGTCATGTACCAGGCGTTGCCTCATAACCCGATAAGATTAATGAAACTCATAGAGCATGAAGCTAACGGTGAGGAGACTGCGGATTTGCCTATTATTATCTCCAACCAAGTCAAGTAAAAAACAAAAGGATCACAAACCTTTTTGTTGATTGGCAATCAGTGGTGTGAAGACCTAATCGACGTGCAACTACAAGTAAGAAGTACTAAACAACAAAATAATCAATTCTTTCATGTACATTGGCAATATAATTACGAAGAAGGGACCAAGAAGTCATCAAAAACATTAGGGGTGCAAACCGCTATCATATGATCACAAAAGGCTCGTAATACATCCTTAAAAGCTTCTCTAGGAAAGACATCTTCACATTAAACTACAACTCACAGACCCGGACTACATTAACCATGTGTCTTTCTGATTGTGAATAGGAAGAGACTTGAACAAGAACGTTGCAAGAGAACTTCTATAAGTGTACCCTAATATCAAACAGCAGTACTTTGTTTTGTAAAAATCAAGCACAATATCTCGTGAAATCGGGAGAGCGGCACTAATCACCTAAGTMGATCTCTAAATTATGCTACTATACCTTGTATAAGTTGTACGTGTGCAGAAAAGAAAAGAGATTAAAGCTATAATGAGATGATGGATGAAAGTCACGTGCCTTACGTGGAATTGTTACCCTTCTTTAATTGCTTTTGCCTAATATCACAGTGGATGTCTTCATTCATAGGACAGGAATATGAACGTGACCTCCAATTTCTTTCATACTTTTCAACTGCTTTCATAACTTACACTTCCTTAGTTTCTAGGAATTATGCCGAGTTTCAAGAGCCGAAAGTATGGGATACATTACATAAATACATATAATCATATAAACATATAAAGAAGACTCATGCAAAACATAAAATTAAGAAATGTAGCGACTAATGTGAAAATTTTATGTAAGAAAAATGTTACAATTACAAATAGAGGTGGTCAAAAGTAACAAGACCTATTAACACGACACGAAATCGACATGTTATTAATGGGTGGGGTTGATGATCTTGACTCGTTTATGTAAATGGGTTGACACGTTTATTAAACGGGTCAGGTTAAAATAAACGGGCTGACACGACACGACACGACACGTTTGCACCTAATTATGTACATTAGTATGTAAAAAAGACGTGGCATGCTAACTCTACACGAAAATGACCCATTATTAGTGGGTTTGGATCGAGGGTGTCAACCCGTTTAAGTTAAACGGGTTGTCACGACACGACACTTTTATTAAACGTGTCGAGTTAGGGTTGAAGGGGTCCAACCCGTTTATGTGAGTGACATAACACGAAAAGTGACACGACACGACACGTTGAACACCTCTTATTACAAAGTTATTCTTCCTCCCTTTTCTTTTAATGTTCTTATATTGGGAAGAGGATATAGAAAACATCATTAGGTGTTTTTTGCCTTTTTTTTTTAAGCGATAGTGATTCCCAAAATTGTTTTTTAAAGACGGTATTTAATGGATAGTCTTTGCAATTTTCCCCAAAGTATAACGTATCGACACTTTAAGTAATGAATATTGTACCATTAATCCTAATTTATTTTTGAGTTTGTATATATATTGTATGGTATATAGAAATTTCAATGGAATGGAAGCTAATTAAGTAGTATTTGAGAAACATGTCATATGCATGCATACATGAGAATCGATGATCTATGAGCGGTTAGGTGCTATGTTGGACCAGGAAAAATATGCAAAACCAATTATCAAACGTTTATTATTATAAACCTTTATCAAGTCATTGATCGAACATCAAATTTTCATTTTGCATGCCATCCTCCACACTTATTATGATTTTTTGAGTTTATGAGTTTTGAGCAGGGCCCACCAATTTTATCCCAATTTTCGACAAAATTACCCTTCATTCTAGCTAGTGGACTAGTTAAATCCATTGAGGCCTAGCCACCGAGACTATCTCTTACCCACATACTTCCTCCGATCCTTATTAATTGCAACATTATCATTTTCACGCAATCACGCATATCAATTCATACTTTATATTCGTAATATTTTTAGTTGTATTTTGTCAAAACAATATAAAAATTAGATTATAATAAAGAAATATTGAGACAAATATAATAATATCACATCACTATGTTTTTTACACATAAAACAGAAAAGTTAGCTATATAAAAGATAAAGAATAGTACGTATAAAATTGCAACCGTTGTAATTATAATGGTAAAAGTCACACACTCACACGGGTTTACAGTTGCTTAGCTTATTGTGTGGGACGAACTACGAACTACGAGGACAAGAGACAACTAACTGTGCAACGTTTTAATTAAAGCTGACCTAAAAAATAGAAGCTTCTAATATGAAGATCATGCCAAGCTGTTGGATGAATGAAGTACTTTGACTTAATTGGCAGCTGATTAGGCTTGCTAATCAAGTATTCAGAATTAATATAATGTTGATATAATAGATTTACAGCATGCAACTGATCATATTATTATAATTCATGCAGAAGCAAACAAACTAATTCGATGCATGTTGCAGTGTCTGTTTTCTTATTCTAATTATTGAGGCCTTATCTGTTTCCTCCTAACTTATTTAAGGATTTTAATTTGATATAATAGATTTACACCCGATTCTAATTATCTGTATTAGTATTTCTTATTTTCTTTGATCAAACAGATCGAATAATAATATAGTTTGCTTACCATTACCAAGTATATATAATACAATAAATTGATAGTTATAGTTCACTAATTAATGAACTGATGATTGTACTGAACTTGGTAGGTAGAACCACTTGTTCGATCCCTTACAATAACAATTGGGAAGACTCGCGAAGGGACTAGCAAGAATAGTGAAACCTAGCTACTTAGAACTCGTTTTGAATTGAATTAGTCCTAAATGTAAATCGGGTGGTAGTTCATAATTAAATCGAAATAAATAAATAAAAACAAGTATAGTGGCATGCATGGCCTGATACGTTGTTATTATTTACTTGGCTCAAATGGGTAGGTGTAAAACATCTTCAATATTAAGGTTTTATAAAGATATGATTTATCCTGCCCCAAAAAAATGATTTATCGATAAGAGATGAAGGTTAGAGGTAATGATTGTATTCATTTTGGTTATAAATAGGCCTGAGCACGGATCGGATATCCGATATTCGAAAATCTGGATTTCTGATATCCGTATCCGATTCGAAATGTTTTCAATATTCGATATTCGAAAATTTTTGGATCGGATACTACGGATCCGATATCCGATTTTGACTCATATATTTTAAAAAAATTATAGAAATATATTATAAAATATTAAATTTTCATGAAAAAAATAATGTTTTCAGGTAAATTACCGTATATCCGATTTCCACGGATATCTGAAATCCGATATTCGATTTTTTTCGGATATTTTTCGGATATCGGATATCCAAAAATTTGAAAATCAATATCCGAATTGGTATCTGATATTCGAAATTTCGGATCGAATATCCGATCCGAAATCCAATTTCAAATCAAATATCCAAAAGAATCGGATCGAATATTCGGATTTTTGAATTTTTAGATAGTTTTGCTCAGCCCTAGTTATAAATGTGAACCACTCTATCATTCTCTTTCATTACTGGTTGAGCATATATGTCAATACACTTATTTGACTATAATAAGTATTTAGTACGGAGTATTTAATGTTAGTTAGAATTTATGATAGTTGAATGTTAATTAAGTAATCATTGAATCCAAATAATCATATATCAAAATTAATTCCCACTTGTAAATAGAGTATTTAACTTTGGAATTTTAGGTCATGTTCTCGTCAACTTATTTTAATAATTTTTAGTAAAAATAAGTTCAGTTCAATAAAAATAAATTCAGTTTAGTAAAAATAAGTTCAATCCTTAAGAAATCTGTTAAGGTTTTGTTAAACATAAGTTCAGTTCAGTAAAAATAAGTCCAGCTCATTAGAATTAAATTTAGTTCAATAAATTTCAATTGACGAGAATAGGACCTTAGTCTATCCACTAATTTCTAGATGCATGTGTAAAATAAAACGGAATAGAGGAAATCTTATCAGAATTTTTACACATTAGTTTGCTACAAACAGTTAAACAAAAATTCGAATCTTTAATGGTTTTTTTTAGGTCGAACGAGAAAATAAAGAAAATATCAATACACTATTATTGATTTTAAGTAACTACCCACCTATAGTAAGAGGGTTCAAACAAAGAAAATATTGATTGTCCATTTACTTAACCATATTTTTTTAAAAAGATCAAACTACTACGGTACATTGAAGACGGGACTCAACAAGAATATAGATACTATGATAAGATTAAAATAAAGTGAAAAATTAAAATGTAATGAATAGGGACTATATAGAGCATATATTGCTAGAGAATAATACTTTCTCTGTTCTCAAATAGTTGCATCCAAGGTGTGTAGCACAAGAATTAAGGAAGAGGAAGAAATAAGGTGGACTCCAAAAGAAGACACTGTAGACCAGTACAAAAAAAAATTATGAACGGACAGAATTTGTCCCTAAATAGGTAAATTCCGTCGCTAAATTGATTTAGGGACGGATTCTGTCCATCTGTAAAATCTACGTCGCTAAACCAATTTAGCAACAGAATCTCGAAATTCGTCCATAAATTATTGGACGAAATTCAAATTCTACCCTCATTTAATTAGAGACGGAAATTAAAAATCCGTCCCGTCCCTGAATTTAATCATCTCCAATTTAGGAACAAAAAAAAAATGTGGTACGTAATTTTTCTTAATCACCATTTAATAGGGCTGTTCAAAACCGGATACTGGAAAAATTCCGATCCGAATTTCCGAAAATCTATTTTTTTATTTCGATTCCGATCCGACTAATCCGGATTCCCGAATTTTTCGGATATCCGAAAAAATTGGATCGAAAAAGCGGATATCCGAATCCGGTTTATTGCGTGACTTTAAAGCCAATTTTTAATCAAAATCCAAACATTTTGGCTCAATATCTGATTTCTCGAATTCAAAAACCGGATATCCGAATTTAAAAACCGGATATCCGATCCGATTTCCGAATTTAAAATCCCAATTTTACATATAATTCGGAAATTCGGATATCCAAATTAAATAAATTGCATTCCGAATCCGATCCGGTTTTCGAATTTAAAAATCGAATATCCGATCCGGTTTTTCGAATTTAAAAAATTCGGATCGGAAGTCCGTATTTTCGGAAAATAAAAACCGTATATCGTATCGGAAAATCGAAATCGAAAATTTCTGCACAGCCCTACCATTTAATCACAACACTCGTCTAGCTCTTGAGAGGAATCAAACTCGTGACCTCAAAGTCACAAAATAAAGCTCCAACCAACTATTCCAAATACAAAGTTGTATTCTTATTCAGTAAAATTTGTTAACATGTATTGGTACAGTTAGCGACGGATATTGACATTCCGTCCCTAAGTTAGCGACAAATTTTATAATCCGTCCCTAAATTAGAGACGGATTAATTATAAAATCCGTCGCTAAGTTTAGGGACGGAAAATCAAAATCTGTCCCAAATGTATGAGAGTAAAACATATTCTAAAATTTAGGGATGAATTTTAGAAAACCGCCCCTAAATTAGGGACGGATATTACATTTTGTCCCTAAATGTATGAGAGTAAAAMWWWTYYWAAAWTTWRGGRASRAWTTTMYGAAATTCGTCCCTAAATTAGGGACAAACTTTACATTCGTCTCTAAATTAGAGAAATCCGTCCCTAGGGACGGATTATAAAATCTGTCGCTAAGTTTAGGGACGGAATGTAAAAAATCCGTCCCTAAATGTATGAGAGTAAAACATATAATAAAACTTAGGGACGAATTTTAGAAAATTCGTCCTTAAATTAGGAACGGATTATAAAATCCAACGCTAAGTTTAGTGACGAAATGTCAAAATCCGTCCCTAAATGTATGAGAGTAAAACATATTCTAAAATTTAGGGATGAATTTCAGAAACTCGCCCCTAAATTAGGGACGGATTTTACATTTCGTACTTAAATGTATGAGAGTAAAAGTCTAAAAGATATTCTAGAAATCCGTCCCTAAATGTATGAGAGTAAAACATATTCTAAAATTTATATAGGAGGGATTTTAGAAATCCGTCCCTAAATTGGGGACAAACTTTACATTCTGTCTCTAAATTAGGGATGGACTATTAAATCCGTCATTAAGTTTAGGGACGAAATGTCAAAATCCGTTCCTAAATGTATGAGAGTAAAACATATTCTAAAATTTAGGGATGGATTATAAAATTTGTCGCTAAGTTTAGGGACGGAATGTCAAAATCCGTCCCTAAATGTATGAGAGTAAAACATATTCTGAAATTTAGGAACGGAATTCTGAAATCCGTCCCTAAATTAGGGACGGATTTTACATCGAGGATTTTATCCCGTCCCCAAGTTAGGGACGGATCCAGAAATCCGTCCCTAAATATCCGTTGTTGTACGAGCTTTATTTTTTTTATTTTTTTTGTAGTGTGAATATTATATAACAAACAAGAAAGAGAAAAATATTGCTTAAGGAAGAAATGTTGAAAGTAGACCCATAAGCAAGTGGAGTTTATATTATTTTATTATATTTATAAGGATATAATTGTAATTTTTATGGGGACTATTTACCATAAAAAGAAAAGATGCAAGGATTTTACAACTTTTTCAAAAGGAGAAGGATGAAAGTAAAAGAGAATGAAGGAAATATATATGTACTATTTTGTATCGAAGTTAGTGCAAGAGTAAGTTTAGTTCCAAGTCTTAAGATTTAGGATGACATCACTTTTTATGTCTTAAGATTTAAACTTAAGATTTTTTCCATTTTTCTTCTAAAATCTTAGCCAAATTTCAAGTTGAGTCTTGAAATTCCAAGACTCAATCAACTTAAGATTTGTAATATGAAATCCACCCTATTTAATAAATAATGTATCTTTCCATATATATAATATAAAGAGATTTTAAAAAAAAGTAAAATATTATGGTATATATTTGAGTCTTAAGAGTCATAGGGCTAAAGTGATAATTGCACCAAAGAAAAAATAGGGTTAAAGTGATAAAGTTGGACAAGTCATAGAGAGCCTTAACTATAATTGATGACATCATTTTTTATATGGACTACCAAAAAATAATGTCACACCCAAGGCTTAAGACTTGGAGTTAAACATGCTCTACTACTCTACTAGTACATATATAAGCCCTGTTTCTTTGGACTTATTTCTATGGTACATAAGTTCAGTTAAGTTTAATTCAGTTAAGATAAGTTCAGTTAATTTAAATTCAATTTACTTACCTAACCTAGTATTTTTCGCTCATAAAATATTCATTTCAGTTTAGCTCAATTCAGTGCAGTTCATTTTAGCTCCAAAGAAACAGAGAATAGTCTTTATTTGCCTTAATATGTAGTGGTCATGGGCCTTAACCATCAGCTTAAGCTTTTGGTTGAGATGGTCCGGTTAACATGGTATCAAGAGCAGCTTGATTTTTTTTCTTCACCTTTAAATTCCACGACCATCAGTCATGCCTAGCGATAATGGTGCATCACCACCGCCACCACCAAAAATTGAATTCAATCATCCCTTTTACCTCGGTGCACATGATAGGCTGGGGGATTTTATCACATCTACCAGACTCAAACTTGATAATTTTGATTCTTGGTGACATGCTATTAAGGTTGCTCTCTCCTCTCGTCGTAAATTTGGTTTTCTCGATGGCTCGATTATGGATGTTGTGTCACCCGCAACAAAGGAGGATTGGGTTGTCGTTCATTATATGCTCGTATCATGGCTCATGAATACCATCGATCCCGAGGTAAAGTCTATGCTTTCCAACTATGACAATGCAAAACAGTTGTGGGATGATTTACATGATCGTTTTTTGTGTTGTAAATGGACCTCGGATTCATCAATTGAAATCTCAAATTAATAAATGTGAGCAAACTAAAACTATGTCTGTTGCAACTTATTATGGTAAATTAAAGGTTTTGTGGGATGAACTTGCTAATTTACAACCTTTAATTAATTGTCATTGTGGTAAATGTATGTGCGGTGTTGGCAAGCAACATGAAAAGCGTCGTGAAGATGATATGTTGCAACAGTTTCTGCTTGGCTTGTATCCAGAGTATTATGCACAAATCAGGTCAAATATACTTGCTCAAGATCCTTTGTCGTCATTGAACAAAGCTTATCAACAAGTACCTCAGGAGGAACTTGTTCGTGGTTTTGTGCGTGTCCAGGACGACCCCTCTTCTGCCGTGAGGTTTGTTGTGCGGCTGCAGGTCGGGGTCGTAGTACCTCCGATAAGTCTGCCTCGGATAAGCTTGTTTGTAGCCATTGCAAGAAGCCGGGTCATTTGGCTTCTACCTGTTATACTTTGCAAGTGTGTGCCCATTGCAAGAAGTGAGGACATGACATTACTCGTTGCTTTGATGTTGTTGGGTACCCTGAAGGATGGACCACGGCGGATCGCAGAAAAAAATCCACCACGACTACTCAAGGCTGTGGGGTGGTGCGTGCCAATGCAGAGGCAGGCAACCGCTCTTCTACATCGCACCCGGCTTCAAACTCCACTATATCCACTCCTCCTTCGTCTTCCAGTGGTCAAGTTTTCACAGAAGAGCAATGGAACAGTATCATGGGATTTTTTGGTAATGCTAATATACCGGCAAATCGCTTGAGTGGTAAGTTTGATAACACTTCTTGGATCATTGACACAGGTGCGACTCACCATGTTACTGGAATAAATTCTTAGTTGTTTGACATTAAACAATTAAATTGCCCTGTTAGCTTACCAAATGGGGATACTGTAATTGCATCTATGGAGGGATCCATTTATTTGTCAGACACGATCACTCTCCATCGTGTTCTCTATGTCCCTAACTTATGTTGTAATTTACTTTCGGTTTCGCAACTTAATGATAATTTACAGTCAATTGTCACATTTAACTCTGATATGTGTTTGATATAGGACCAAATGAAGGCTCTGATTGGAACGGGAGTTAGGCGGGATGGACTATACTACTTCAGCAAACCGGAGGTTGTGTCTGCAGTTGAAGCTACATCTGATGTGGAGTTGTGGCATAGGCGAATGGGGCATCCTTCCGAGAAAGTAGTTAAGTTACTACCTCCTGTTAGTAGGTCCAAGAATAGCTTGAATAAAGGTTGCGAAGTGTGTTTTCGTGCTAAGCATCCCAGAGACAAATTTCCTTTAAGTCATAATAATTGAAAAGGTTCACTGTGATTTGTGGGGTCCTTATAGACATGATTCCTCGTGTGGTGCTCGTTATTTTTTGACAATTGTGGATGATTTTTCGAGAGTTGTATGGGTTTATTTGATGGTTGATAAAACAAAAGTGTTTTATATGTTTATGACTTTTGTGGCTATGGTCGATAGACAATTTGGTCAAACTATTAACATTGTGCAAAGTGATAATGGTATTGAATTTAAATGTTTATATGATTTTTTCTGTACCACTGGTATTATTTTTCAATCTTCTTGTGTGGGTACACCTCAACAAAATGGGCGGGTTGAAAGGAAACACACATAAACACATTTTGAGTGTGGGGAGAGCATTGCGTTTTCAAGCCAAATTGCCTATTTATTTTTGGGGCGACTGTGTCCTTGTAGTAGCCCATCTAATTAATCGTACTCCAGCACCTATCCTACAAAATAAAACACCATTTGAAATTCTTTTCATTAAATTACCCAACTTTGATGCTATTTGCACTTTTGGTTGTCTTTGCTTTGCTCATAATCAAAAAACGAAAGGTGACAAGTTTGCTAGTAGGAGTAGGAAATATGTGTTTGTGGGGTATCCATTCGGGCAAAAGGGTTGGAGAGTGTATAATTTAGATACAAAAGAATTTTGTCTCTCGAGATGTTAAATTTATTGAAGATGTGTTTTCGTTTGGTGGTCCCGATGATGTAACTATTGCGTCCAAAGTAGATTATGTTGGTGAAATTCATGAGGATTTTGCGGATTTTGGTGTGTGTGATGACGTTTGTGGTGTAGAGATGCATAGTTATGATCAAGGGGGGGGGGGTGGAGGAGTGAGCCGTGAGTATGAGCATTTGGAGCAGCCCATACACAACGACACTGCCCAGCTCACTGACTCACCCGCTGGACAGCAAGAGGGCTCTGGGTCCGAACCAGCAGCACCTGTTTAGCAGCCACAGGCCACCGAACCTGCCACCCAGGGTGGTGTTGGCAGCGAACAACAACAGCCCACTGCTGCCTTTGAGGGTCGTGATGACCCACATCAGTCCACTGAAAATATGGGTCGTGGATGTCGTACAAAATATCCGTCGGTTAAGCTCCGTGATCATGTCACTAACACTGTTCTTGCTAGTAGTCCATCTCTCCCAGCTCCAGGTTCTGATCCGCCTTCAGGTACTCCGTATCCCCTTGCACATTATATACATTGTGATAATTTTTCTGTAAATTACCGTAAGTTTCTTGCAGCTGTAGTTGGTAACAATGATCCAAAATCATTTAAGGAGGCAATGAAATATGATGGTTGGAGACAATCAATGCAGGAAGAAATACGAGCACCTGAGAATAATGGCACATGGACTTTGGAGCCACTTCCAACTGGAAAAAGGGCTCTTGGCAGTCAGTGGGTTTACATGACAAAGTTTTTGTCCAATGGTGACGTTGAAAGATTAAATTCCAGATTGGTTGTTCTTGGGAATCATCAGCAAGCAGGTATTGATTTCACTGAAACATTTGCACCAGTTGCTAAAATGACTATAGTTTGAACTTTTTTGGCAATTGCAGCATCTAAGAACTGGGAACTTCACCAAATGGATTTTCATAATGCCTTCTTGCACGGTGATCTTGATGAAGAAGTATACATGAAGTTGCCTCCCGGATTTGAGAGTCCAGATCCTAATTTGGTTTGTCGATTAAGAAAGTCTTCGTATGGCTTAAAACAGGCACCCAGATGTTGGTTTGCAAAGTTAGTCACAGCTTTGAAAGAGTATGGCTTCCTTCAATCTTATTCTGATTATTCTTTGTTTACATACACTAAGACAGGCATACAGATTAATGTCTTAGTCTATGTTGATGATATTGTTATTTTTGGGAACTATTCCGCTGCTTTGTGTACTTTCAAGTCTTATCTTAGTGATTGTTTCAAAATGAAGGACTTGGGTCCTTTGAAATATTTTCTGGGAATAGAGGTTGCTAGAAGTTCTGCGGGTCTATTTTTGTGTCAAAGTAAATATACTCTGGATATTATTTCTGAAGCATGATTGTTAGGAGCTAAGCCAAGCGGATTTCCCATAGAGCAGAATCATAAGCTTGGCTTAGCCAGTGGAGAATTACTTCAAGATCCAGAGTTGTATCGCAGGCTTGTTGGTCGATTGATATATCTTGCTGTTACTCGTCCAGATTTGGCATATTCTGTTCACATCTTGTCTCAGTTCATGCAGGAACCCCGAATTGAGCATTGGGAGGCGGCCTTAAGGGTTGTTCGATATTTGAAAGGGACACCGGGACAAGGCATTCTTTTGAGTGCAGACTGTGATTTGACTATATATAGCAAAGTTTTTAAAATAAGTTTCAAATTGTTTTTTTGGTGTACCACCCGATTCACCTTTTAGGGCTAATCCGGATTCGAGGATCAGTTCTGGGTGGTTATATTAGGTTCTAGTCCTCTTCCAATTGTTGTTGTAGAGGATCAAACTCAGGTTTTCCCTACCATGTGTAGTTTTAATCATCACTACACTAACAATCAATTGGTAATAAGTTTCGAATTGTGGCTTAGTAAGACGGACGATACATGAATTATCGTTTTCTTGTCCTAAGTTTTAGGCACCAAAGTAGTAGACCCTAAAGTTGAATAAAAGTGCATGCATGAGTTATATACTACAAGTATATAGTAGTATATCCTATGTGGTGGCACTTCAAGAAAGTGAAATTGGTTGACAAATATTATGACTTATGATGTTAGGCAACTCATCATATCAATTGCGTAACGGAAGTTTCATATACTAACTGCTTTCAATCATTCATCTCTCTATTACTCTATACTATTACTGTATTACATATTTACATGCATGGGCCACTTTGATGTTCACAAGAAATTTTAAAATACAGTTGTTGTTGTTGAGAGAATGAATTACCCACCTGCGATTTCATGAGTATTATATTAATTTCTCGGGCTACTCTTTATATTACGAACATAAAATATTAACATAAATATAATCAACTTTAGATTAATTGTACAAAATAACATGACTTTAATCACGTGCAAATCTAAAGACAACATCAACTATTGTTAGGAGTGCAAAGCTTCGCATAAAAATGTTAAATTTGAATAATCTTTTGCGATATTAATTCATGTTGTTTGTGCTACAAATTTGTAGAGCTTATGCTATATTCTATGCCCCAAACAATAGTTGGTACTGTTTCCTGCACCAAATTAAGGTCATATTCTTTATTTGTGTTGTGCATTCAACATAGAGTTACTATGAATAATTTTTCCAAAAAGTAAAAAAAAAAAATATGATAGTCAAAATAAAACGCATGCATAACTTAACACTGTATATTTAAATTATTCAATCTTAAAAAAATACAATCAACACTTTTTTTAATTAAAAAAGATACCATCAAAACCCTAAAATTAAAATACAAATCTTTAGGTTTTTGTAATAATATAAAAAATGTAGTTTATGTATAAAAATAATGTGAAATTATTGCTTGAGTTTCTAACTAAAACCACTCAAAATTCAATCAGACATAAGTATAAAAAGCAGAAAGCCGTCACCCATCCCATGATCTACGATGATGATTAAAGGCATATATATCATCTGATCTGATTATCTGTATTTATTGGTAGCTAGGAAATTTATGAAAAAAACATGTGCATGCAAAAGTAAAGTACGTTGAGATGATATGAGACGCTAAATGAAATCTTTTATGTAGATTTATGGGATGGTGAAGTATCAAGTCACTTAATAATAATTCAATCACAAAAAGCAACTTATTATTCAATCAATTACAGCAGAGCAGATCAGATCAGATGCCCTCTCATGCAATCAATCCTTATGGATCACTACAGCAGCATAATCCTAAAACAAGATTATATTAAATTAAAGAAATATATTGTTGGTATATATTACGCTACCAGGTCTAACATTAATCAAGACCCATATAAGTTAACCCAGTGGACTTATTAACATGCAAAAGTTAAAGCCCAAAGGAGTCAAAAGTGCTTACCACTTTGTCAAAGTTTGGTACATGCATGGACACCTAACCTGGTAAGATTATGCGCCACTTGTCATGMTAAGGTTACATTTGACCATGCAAGGTTTAGTATAAAAGGCAGTCTTGGGACACCCAAGTCTGGTAAGTTCACTTGAACAAACACTACCTACTTTCTCTCTCTAAATACAGAACCCCCTGGTAATATACTAATACCTCCATCGAAGGAGCTGTTCCTGGGTTGCCCCAGGGTAGTTCATTTATGTTTTGTAGGTATTTGGATTGCAGGTCAAGTCCATCTCCACCAGCACCGGCTCGTTGGCCACTGCCACGTCAGCAGTACCATTTATTGTACCAATAATTTGGCGCTAGAAGGAGGGTCGTAGTGCCACATATCGAGTGGATTGGAGGATGGATGCATCCAACCCAGAGATGATGCATGGTGACAGACTTGACCCTAGGAGGCCAGATGAGGTATCTTCCACTGCAAGAAGTCGCTCCTCGAGGCGCTCCAGGTCAGCCAGACACCGAGAAAGCCGGAACACAATGCCACCATCTCAAAATCAACCACCACCAAGTCCAGGGAACCAATACACTGGTTCTACGGGACCTGGTGGAAATTATCATCATGCACCTTCTCCCTCCCGAAGAACGCGAGGTCATTCTACTCCACCGAGTCTAGACCAGGTGGAGCATGCAAGGAGTGTCCTCAGACGTGCTGGACTAGCGTCCTCTGGTTATGTTGGAAGCACTTCTGAAGTAGGAACCACACAGGGGTATGACCTTTATGGCCCAAACCTACCGACTCCGAGTCGCTCAACCCGAAGACACCATAGTCAAATGGGTGGTTCTGGTAGACCACCCAGACCACACGTCAGAAGGAGGTTAAATTATTCACCACCTCACTTCMCATCCTCACCATCATGCGGTTCGTCTCCATCAATGGAAGATATACCAGAAGAGGCTAATGAAAGACCTGAAGTTAGATACGCAAGTCCTGCGCACCATCACCATGGCAGACCAGGTACACCCAGACCTGAATCACGAGCGAAATCAACTGGATATACCCCAGAAACTACCAAGCCTGGACATGCAACCAGGCGTGGTCAGTCGGTTCATGACAGGCTGGGGAATCGTCTCTCGGCCTTCCATAGACTGGGAGAATTAGGTCCTTCACAAAGTCAACCAGCAGCAGCAGCCACATCTGGCCAGAACGCGATGCATGCAGCTGCTGGAATCAGGTATCCATCCTCATCACCATTCGGAGAGGAGATATTAAGAGCTCGGTCTCAGAAAGTCAAAATACCAKGCCACATCAAATTTGATGGTACTGGAGACCCTGATGATCACGTGGCCCTTTATGAGGGACACATGTATCTTGGGGAATTTGCGGACGCAACCTGGTGCAAATATTTCCCTACCACCCTAACTGGAATTGCTCAAGCCTGGTTCAGGAATATTCCACCTGGTAGCATTCATAGCTTTGGTGACCTGGCAGATCAATTCAGAAATCATTTCGTAAGTGGTAGGAGAAGGGAGAAATCCTCAGTTGAACTCATGTCTGTAAAACAGGGGAAGGATGAAAGTCTGCGTGACTACCTTACCAGGTTCAATAAGGAGGCCATAATGGTTTCCAGGTCAAAACCTGATGTGGTAATTATGGCTTTGCAATATGGTCTCAGATCAGGTCCGTTCAGGGACCACCTTACCAAATCTAAGGTGGATACCCTTGCCCAAGCAATGCGAATCTCAGACGAGTATATCACCCTGGAGGAGTTCAACAAGACAGCTGCACCAGGTGGTACCACTGCACCAAAGAAGGATGACAAGTCACCTTCCACTGCCTAGAAATCCAGGAAGGAGAGGAGGGAAGAAAAGAAAAAGGAAAAGGCATCAACACCACTTCCACCAATTTTTGAAAGCTTCACTCCACTCAACACTGATAGGGCAGTGATATATGCAGCTCACAAGGATGAAGACAAATGGACCAAGCCTCCCAAAAAGTCAAAGGCTGGTAAAGATCCCAACAAGTATTGTGATTTCCATGAGTGTCCTGGTCATTCCACGGAAGACTGTGTCCAGTTGAAGAACAACATAGAGGACCTCATCAAGAAGGGWTTCTTTGCTCAATACAAGAAGTTTGCCAAGGACCAGGAGGAGAAGGACCTGGCTCAAAAGGAGGATAGATCAGAACCTACAAAGAGATACCAGCCTAGGAGGTCAATTAATGAGATCTCTGTCATCTTTGGCCCACCTGCCTCTAGGAGTCATCTGAAAAACGAGGTTAGAACAGCTGGTTGTTCCAATACTTATCAGTCTGAATGTTTAAATATTCCTGAAATTAGTTTTGGACCTCAAGATTGTAGGGAGATGGTCCAGCCTCATAAAGACCCTTTAATATGCTCTGTCCAAGTATGTAATCACCTAGTCCATAAAGTCTTGATTGATGGGGGTAGCTCTGTTAATGTCCTCTATTACCATGTCTACCAAAAGATGGGTTTACAGGATAAAAACATGGAGCCCACGTCAGGCCCTATAAYAGGTTTTTCTGGAAGCTCAATCCTCCCAAAGGGTRAGATTAATTTGCCAGTCACCTTGGGAGATGAAGAGCTAGGCAGAACTGTGTTGGTYAGGTTTCAGGTGGTAGAAGCCTACTCACCTTATAACATCATTATGGGCAGAACATTCATGAGTGCATTCGAAGGTGTAGCATCCACATATCATMTGTGCTTTAAGTACGTTTCAGACAGTGKCAAAGTTGCAGTATTGAGAGGCTCTCWAGTAGCAGCCAGATCATGTCAGYTGGCCCTGGTCAAAACCTCAAGAAAGGAAGATTCAGTYAGACTTCGAAAGCAGGTARATGAAATGRAAGCTGAAGCCAATCCTCAACCTTTGAAGAAGAGAGTGATCAAGGTCAYTGGTCCAGAAACAACTCAGACYCTRCCTCAAGAATCAAGCCAGTTCTCTACTGGTCCATTGATTGAATTGGATAGGGTGGCCATACCTCAGCCTGTGGAAGGCACRGAATCAAWTCCCCTTGTTGAAGGGACTRAGAGRATGGTGCAGATTGGATCAGACCTGGGGGCTCAAGAGAGGTGCAACCTGATCAACCTACTCAGAACTCATAAGRATGTGTTTGCCTATTCAGCAGATGAGATGCYTGGGATTGACCCAGAAATAATAGCACATCATCTATCCATTGATCYAGCTAAAAAGCCAGTAAARCAGAAGAAGARGMATTTTTCCTCAKWGAAGAATCAAGCAATTGAAGCAGAAGTCAACAAATTGTTAGATGYARGATTTGTGGAGCTGTGCCATTACCYTGAATGGCTAGCAAACGTGGTGATGGTCAAGAAGCCAAATGCCACCTGGAGGATGTGTGTTGATTTCACAGATTTGAATAAWGCYTGTYCAAAAGATTGCTATCCTCTGCCTCGGATAKAYCAGCTGGTGGATTCAACCAGTGGTCATGYCAGRCTCTCTTTCATGGATGCCTTCTCAGGCTATCATCAGATACATATGCATCCACCAGACAAGGAAAAAACAGCATTCATCACCAGCTGTGGGGTCTACAATTATGTTATGATGCCATTTGGGCTCAAGAATGCTGGTGCCACATACCAACGAATGATGGACCAAGTCTTTGAGACTCAAAGGGGTAGAAATCTGGAGGTTTATGTTGATGATGCCATAGTCAAGAGTGTCCATCTAGAAGACCATACAGATGATCTCACAGAAACATTTGCTAACCTAAGGAAATACCAGGTCAAACTTAACCCAAAGAAATGTGTCTTTGGTGTTAAGTCTGGAAAATTCCTGGGTTTTATGGTTAGCTAGAGGGGAATTGATGCCAACCCTGACAAGGTTAAAGCTGCACTAGATCTGCCTGAGCCAAAAAGCATCAAAGATATCCAAAGATTGACCGGAAGAATGGCAGCATTATCCAGATTCATAGCTAGATCATCAGAGAAGTCACAACCTTTCTTCAAAGTTCTCAAGGGGAACAAAGAGTTCAGTTGGGGGCCAGAGCAGCATGAAGCCTTCAATCAGCTAAAGGAGCACCTGATGAAACTGCTTACCCTGGCCAGGCCAGTACCAGGTGAGAACTTGTTCCTGTATATTGCAGTCAGCCAATCTGCTGTTAGTGCTGTCCTATTAAGGGAGCAGGACAAGGTTCAAGAACCTGTGTATTTTGTGAGCCATGCTTTAACAAGGGCAGAGACCAGGTATCCCATGATTGAAAAGGCTGCCTATGCRGTGATCACAACAGCTAGAAGATTGAGGCCATACTTTGATGCACATCCAATTGTTGTTCTAACTGACCTGCCATTGGAGAAATCTCTGGAAAAGTTGGAAAAATCTGGTAGGCTGACAAACTGGGCACTTGAATTAACTGGTTTGGCATCAGTTTTCAGCCCAGGACAGCCATCAAAGCACAGGCATTGGCTGATTTCTTAGCTGAGTGCTCTCATTATGAAGAGGAGTCTACACAGGTGAACCCCTGGGTTGTCTACACTGATGGTTCATCCACAGATGGTGCATCTGGGGTGGAGTAGTCTTGCTGTCACCAGAAAGAGACATCATCGAATATGCCTTGAAGTTCAGATTCCAAGCAACAAATAATGAGGCTGAGTACGAAGCTGCAATAGCTGGATTGCAACTCTGCCTGTCTATTGGCGCAACCAGGGTGTGTCTTATGACTGATTCCCAACTTATTGCCAATCAGTACAGGGGGGAGTATGAGGTCATAGAGCCAATCCTACAGGCCTACTGCACCAAAATGAAAGAGCTAGCTTCAAAACTCCAGTCATTAGAAGTTTGTTTAATTCCTAGAGAGGAGAATATCCTGGCAGATGCATTGGCAAGGCTGGCTACAACCACTTTTCAGAACCTGACCAGGTCCATCTTTATGGAAGTACTACCTAAGAGAAGTACAAAATGTGAGTCCATGTATGTTTTCCAGGTGGGTCCACCACCTTTGTGGATGGCAGATATTATAGCATACAAGCAGCATGGTACATTGCCTTCTGAGAAAGCACAAGCCAGAAAAGTCAGGCTGGCAGCTCAGAGGTATACCAATATTGATGGGGAAATGTACAGGAGATCTCACACCTCTCAACCACTACTTAAGTGTGTTGATTCTGATGAAGGAAACTATATCCTCAGGGAGATTCATGAGGGCATTTGTGGCCATCATGCTGGTGCCAGAACCCTGGTTCACAAAGCTCTCCGAGCTGGCTATTATTAGCCAACCATAGATGCAGATTCCAAGAAAATGGTCACTGAATGTGACAAGTGCCAAAGGTTTTCACCATCCATCAATCAGCCAGCAAATGATCTGCAACCAATCCTTAATCCTATTCCCTTTGCTCAATGGGGGGTGGATATCCTGGGACCCTTCCCAAAGGCCCAAGGAGGRAAAAGATGGCTAATTGTTGTTGTTGACTATTTTAGCAAGTGGATTGAAGCTGAGGGCTTTTCCAACATTTCAGAGAAAGATGTCAGGAAGTTCCTATGGCAAAATGTACTAACCAGGTATTGAATTCCAGTCTGCATAGTATTTGATCATGGAAGACAGTTTGAAAATGATTCTCTAGAGGCTTGGTTATCTCAGTTCAAAATCAAGATTGCATTTTCAGCAGTCTTCCACCCACAGTCTAATGGGTTGGCAGAGGCAACAAACAAGCAGATCCTCAATGGTTTGAAAAAGAAATTGGATGACAAAAAGGGCCTATGGCTCTAAGAGTTACCAGACACACTCTGGTCGTTGAGAACTACAATCAAGAGGTCCACTGGACATTCACCTTACACTTTAGTGTATGGCACAGAAGCTTTGATACCCGTTGAAGTTGGCTCCACCTCCCTCAGACTCTCACAATATAACCAATCCCAAAATGAGCAGACTTTATCAGAATGCCTTTATCTGGTAGAGGAGTTAAGAGAGGATGCAGCAACCAGGCATGCAGCCTATATGCAAAGGGTGGCCAAATACTACAACAAAAGAGTCAAACAAAGACCACTTGCAGTTGGTGATTTGGTTCTTAGGAAGTCTGCAGTAGTCCAAAAGGCTGGTATTCATGGCAAACTCTCAGCCACCTGGGAGGGACCATATCAGATTCATTCTCAGAGTATGGTTCGTACCTACAGACTGATGGAGTTAGATGGCACTGAGCTGCCAAATATTTGGAACACAGATCAACTCAAGAGGTATCATGCCTAAGTTTGTATTTGTAAATCTTGTAATTTTTTGTAAAGCACTTTATTAAGATAAGTTATTCAACCATGTAATTAATGTATATATGTATATATAAAGAGGCATCTGTAGCCATCTGGTTGAAATTTGTTTTTCTTTTCTAGTGTTCTACTTTAATTAATTTTTTAGGATGTAAGTGTTTCATCTCTTTGAGGTAAATATGTCAAAATCCCTCCTTTATTAACAAGGCCAGGTACCAGGCTGGTGAAGAGCCAACTGGTCAAAATCCTGCCTTTATTAATAAGGCCAGGTACCAGGCTGGTGAAGAGCCAAATGGTTAAAATCCTACCCTTGCTAACAGGGTCAGGTACTAGATTGGTGAAGAGCCATTTGGTTTAAAATCCTAATCTTTATGAGATAAGGTGTCATCCTGATTATGTCAGTGGACAAAAACCCCGATTTATTAGAACTAGGTACCAGCATGATTATGTCTCCTGGTAAAATCCTAATCTTTATGAGAAAGGGTGTCAGKATGATCATGTCATCTGATTTAAAATCCTACTTCCTTGCAAGTAGGTACTAGGATGGTTATGCCACCTGGTAAAACCCTGCTCTATATTCAAAGAGACGGGTACCATAAGATTATGTCTTTTGGTTTATTA
Source organism: Bassia scoparia (assembly GCA_008642245.1). Taxonomy (NCBI): domain Eukaryota; kingdom Viridiplantae; phylum Streptophyta; class Magnoliopsida; order Caryophyllales; family Amaranthaceae; genus Bassia; species Bassia scoparia. The sequence goes on from SNQN01000435.1 coordinate 99,011, forward strand.
TTTGCAAAAATTTACAAGGAGCCATTCTCCAGATAATTTAGCACAATGTTTAATGGTTGCATAGTTAAGTTATTCTTACAAGCACTTATGTGGTAAAATTATACTTATATAATTAAATCACATAAGTCTTGGGGGGGACAATTAGTACCCCTGGTAGGATTCAACTTAAAACATGTATATTTTGTTTTACACAACATTTTTCACCATTAAATTATGCAACATTATCACAAATTTTTGCCATGATTTGGGGATTTAATACCCAACACATAACTTATTTGAATTTATTTTTCAATTTTAATTCATAAAAGTCTTGGGGGGGACAACTAGTACCCCTGGTACCATTTACCTGGTTAAATGTTCCTATTTATGTGTCACATAATGCTACATAATATAAATACCAGGAATTTATATTTCTTTGGATTTATTTGTGCATTAAAGGCATACTTGTAGACATAAAAACCAGAATAATTCATACCAAAATGTTTAAAGCAAGTAGTACTGCCCTTATGGGCAAGCTATTACATCATCATAAATGGTGGCTGCCTGGCTCAGGCTCCAAAAAGAGGGCCCTGACAAGGGCCAGTAGTCAAATTGTTCTTTGAAATAAAGTGCAATAAACATATTGTTCTCAAATTACAACACACAATGTTAAAGGTTTGAAGAATCAAAAGTTGATAACAGGATAGAGGACAGGGGCAGTTGAGTACATCATGGAGCCAGATTAGGAGAGCTTCCACTAGAAGAAGTCTCCGATTCACCAGGTAGCCACCCGAGTTCCTAGGCAGGAGCATTCAGTTGGGACTCCTCAGCTGCATCACCATCTTTGATAAGCTCTCCTGCATTCTCTCCCTCCTAGTGGGGGGCTCCTTGATCATCTCCAAGTTGAGTTGCCTCAACAGGTATGACTTCCTCATGGGCACTCTGCTCTACCTCCCTGTCTGCTGCATCTCCCACCACTGGACCTTCTTGATTAGTGCTCTGAGCTGGTGGAAGGGCCTCACTTGCTGGAATCCCAGCAGGGCTGGCAGTAATAGGAACAACTCCTTGTGGACTGATGGGATCATTAACATCACCTGAAACAAAATCATTTCCCATGGTTATGACCAGTACCAAGTCATCAAGACCTGGTGTGTTGTCAAGGAAAGTTAGATCCATACCTCTTTCCACCTRCATTTCTTCATTTCCAACACCTTCTGTTTGCCCAATCATCTGGCCTTCAGCATTGGGAGTGAAGAAGTCAGCTAAGGTGGGTGGCAACACTTCACCTGGGGGGCTTGTTTCACCAATTCCAGCTTCTAAGGCCTCTTCCACCTTGGACCAGTCCAGGCTAGGATCCACATGCTTGGCACATCTGAAGCACACCAACCAGGTGTAATAGAAGTGGTTGGTGAGGTCCTCCTGTATTCTCAGCTTCTCATCCTTTAAGGCACCCAGCTCTTCAGTYAATTTCTTTACCAGCACATCCATCCCTGCTAGRCTTGCTTTTTCTTGAGTTAGGGAGTTCTCYAGGGAGTTCTTGGCCTCATTGAGCTCATTGATCTTTGTGTCCCTGAAGGACACATCATCAGCTAAACTTGAAGCTCTCTGCTCAGCTAGTTCTTTGTTTCTCTAGGCCTTATCCCTGGCCTCTATGAGGTCCTTTTTCTCAGTRGCCAGCTGTGAGATGGTCCCCTAGGCAGCTCTTAGCTCATTCTGGATCCTCTCAATCTCTGCATGAGTACCCCTCCTCAAGCTGTCATAGTTTTGCTCAAGGGCCAGCTGCCTCCCCTCAATCTGTCTGTTCCTTTCAGAAAGGCATGAACAGGAGTGTGTGACAGCTTCATAGCTCAAGGAAGTAATGAGCCCATATTTGACAGTCTGCATAAAAGAATATGTTAAGGTTAGTAACATACATGGATATCTCAAATGGGCAATAACTTAAAATTGAGGGACATGGTTCTTTACCTGAGCAAGGTAGTACTCGAAGAGATGATTGGAAACTCTATCCTCATCCATGATAGGAGCATCATATAGTGAGATAGCATGAAAAAGCAAGTTCCTGGCTACCAGACTGTTCTCTTCAATGTTGGGCCCAGCTAGGTCCCTGTCAGGGTAAGTCCTGGCCTCCCCAAAGGCAGATTTGACTGCATAGGGAACCATGACACCACCATAGTGAGGCCCTGAGGAGGACGATGCTGGTGCAGTAGACCACTGATGGGTGGTCATGGTAGTTGTTGCTGCTGCTGCTGAAGATGCTGCTGCTGTAGGTGTTGCTGTTGCTGTAGTAGTTGTTGTTGCTGCTGTAGTAGTTGCTGCTGTTGCTGTGATAGTTGCTGCTGTAGTAGCTCTTACTGCTGTTGTTGTTGTGGTAGTTGATGTTGCTGCTGTAGTAGTAGTTGCTATTGTTGAGGTTGTTGGTGTAACTGAAGTCGGAAAAGAAGGAATGCCCATGGTTGCTTAGCTAGCAGAGGAAGTGGCTTGGGGGATTGGGACACCAGTCCATACTGGATGACCAGTTGCAGACATGGGGATGACACCCACACCAGCCTCGGGAAACCAAGGCTCAAAGCCACCTAATTGGTGCATCCCAGGCACCCCTTGCAAGCTACCTCCACCTGAGCTCCACTCAGCCTCCTGTATCTCCCTGGCAACCTGGAGGCCTATGTCTTTTTGTGTCCTTCTCTTTTTGGCCTCATCCTCCTCATCACTATTAATGGACACAACCTCGTCCACTTTTCTCTTTCCTGGCCACCCAAGCTTGGACCATGGCCAGTAGGAACCACCATAGTCACACCACCTCTATGGACGACCCTACCCCCTTGAATTGGGGAGGGACTCCTTCTGGCAGATGGTGGGGAGATGGTGCTCCTAAGGGCTCCAAAGTCAGGCATCCTCAGCCTGCTTCTGGTAGTCCTGGAGGCAGGTCCAGATGTAGTCCTACCTCCACTCCCTGTAGGAATTGGAGCTCTAGACCTTCTCCCACCATGTGGGGTGATAGGGGTGTCAGCTCCTGCACTTCTCTCCTCTGATGCCCCTTGAGAGGCACCAGCAGCTTGCAGATTCTCTTGGCCAGCTCCTGAAGTACTGCTTGACATGGCTGAAGGTTGCTGCTGAAAAYTCTCTGCAGTCCRAGGGTCTGTAGGCTTGTTCCTCACCAACTGGTTGAATACCTCCGGATCAATTACCAGGCTGTCAAGGGTTACAATCTGATCTCTCAAGACACCAGACTCTGGAGACATGGCAATGATATTCCCAGTTGGAGTCTTCCTAAGATTCAGAACTGACCAGTCCAGGTTCCCTAGAGCCTCCACTGCACATGTAACAAATGCAATTTGGTTAGTACTACATAGTCAAAATCAATTATGCATGAAATTATAATTTTGCAAGTAAAAGTGTAAAAGGGCTATGAAGACTTCAGTACAACTGGACTTACTTCTGGAGATTCTCCTGCTCAAGCCACCAGCAGCCAGGTAAAGCTCCACTTTCAGAAGGTCAAAATGAGGTAACCAATGCTTAGGAGTAGGGCTTTTACCTTTAGACCTGACCCCAAAAGCCTGGAACCATTGAAAGGTGGCCTTTTCCTTCTCAGTGGTAAGGCAGCTAGGTGAAAGAGCTTTCCTCTCCAGAGCCTTATTCYTGGTAAACTCAGTCCTGGCTTGATAGAGGTAGGGATGCTTCTCATGAAGGGGAACTCTCAACCACAKCCACTGCTGTGTCCACTTCTTCAGACCCCCAACCAGAGGGTAGGAGGTTGCATATGTGTCATTACCACCCTTGCCAACCTCTAAAGAGTACCAACCAGTCTTGATTTGGTTCCCCATGTATGCCTTCAACCAGAACAAGGTCTTGAAAACCCTGGTTGACATTTCAAATTCTAAGAAAGTGCAAACCCAGATGAAGCTGATAATCCTCTGCACAGCACTAGGGGCCAGCTGAGATAAGCTGATCCCCCACAGTTCGAGTAATTCAACTATGAAGGGGTGAAGAGGAAACCTGACACCTAATTCTAGGTGGGCAGTGTAAACAGGAATCCTGAATCGGGGTGGGGAGTAAGCTCTGTCTGAGGGGTTAGGGACCTCAAACCAGTACCCAAAGCTGGAACCAAAACCATACAGTTCACCAGCCCTAATGTCAAACCTCTTCTCATAAGCCTTCTGAAGGAACTCCGGGTCAAGAGCAGAGTGGGCAGGACCATCGTTCTCCTTGATATCAGCTTATCTAATAGATGTCCAATGGTGATTGTCAGGGTCAAGGAACCTGGTACTCCTAAACTTTCCCATCTCATCCCTGGGGGCTTTTGCTCGGGCTCTGGACCATCTATCCCCAAATGGCCCTGCTTGTTCATTTTCTTGGGTGATCATAGCAAGACACCTATCAACCTCTTCTCTCAAGCCGTTGGACACAACCCATTGTATTTTCTCCTCCTGTAGCCTGAGGGTGGTGCCAGTACCACTTGCCATACCAGACCCTCTGGTGAAGGAAGGAGTACTGCTATTGGGTCCAACAGGGAAGGCTCTGAGGTGCTAGGTCTAGAGGTCACACTTCTAGTAGGCTGACTCCTAACTCTCCTAATCAAAGGTTGAGAGTTCTCACTGGGTTCCTCATCAGTAAGGGCAATGGAGTCCTCAAACCTATTCTGGGAGTCACTATACTCATCCGACATTCTACAACATTCAACCACAAACCAAAGAGATGCAAAAAAGGGAAAAAAACGAAGAAAAAATCACAAACCACACTAGGCAAAATCAAGAAAACACTATAACTGGTAGGCATGCAAGTTGAATTCAAGTTTAAATTGGAAGGCGAAGTTACCTGATCAATTGAGAAGTGGATACGACAACGCTTGATCAAGGGCAGACTAGACAACCTTCCAGAAAACTTGTCACGAACAAGAATACAGTTACCAGGCAAGAGCTTGAGGGAAGAATTTCAATTTCTCGCCTTGCTACAGTGAATAAGTTGCTTTGAGTTTAGAGCTGTTGATTTCTTCTGCTTTTCTTTTTCTCTAAAATTTGAAAGGTTTGAAGTGTGAAGTGTAAAAAGCAGATGGAGAAGTGACCCGCCATAAATAAGGGAAGAAGTAACCGTCATTAACCCGCACGTAGAGGTGGTCAAAAGCAACACGACCCGCTAACACGACACGAAATCGACACGTTATTAACGGGTTTGGGTTGAGAATCTTGACTCGTTTATGTAAACGGGTTGACACGACACGACACGTTTATTAAACGGGTCGGGTTAGGGTTGAGAATTTCAACCCGTTTAAATAAATGGGTTGACACGACACGACACGATTGCACCTAATTATATACATTAGTATGTAAAAAAGACGTGACACGCTAACTCGACACGAAAATGACCCGTTATTAGCGGGTTTGGGTCGAGGGTATCAACCCGTTTAAGTTAAACGGGTTGACACGACACGACACGTTTATTAAACAGGTCGGGTTAGGGTTGAAGGGATCCAACCCGTTTATGTGAGTGACACGACACGAAAATGACACGACACGACACGTTACCCACTCTAACCCGCACGCAATCGCCATAACTGCTTGATAGTGGGTGGGTAATCATCACGTGGCAGTAAAGTTCTGAAATTAACTGCCCCAAGTTAAAACCGCCCACTAATCGAGGTTCACCTAGTAACCTGGGTAGTTATATGGACTTGGAAAGGTTCTTTGTAAAACCAGGGCCAGACCTTGGTAATACAAAGGCCCTGGTAGTCCAACAACCCTGTAATTTCAGTGACCTGGTAAAGTCTCTCAGACATAACCAGGCCTGGAGGGGGGCTAGTTGTTGGTATATATTACGCTACCAGGCCTAATATTAACCAAGGCCCATATAAGTTAACCCAGTGGGCTTATTAACATGCAAAAGTTAAAACCCAAAGGAGTCAAAAGTGCTTACCACTTAGTCAAAGTTTGGTACATGCATGGACACCTAACCTGGTAAGATTATGCGCCACTTGTCATGCTAAGGTTACATTTGACCATGCAAGGTTTAGTATAAAAGGCAGTCTTGGGACATCCGGGTCTGATAAGTTCACTTGAACAAACACTACCTACTTTCTCTCTCTAAATACATAACCCCCTAGTAATATACTAATACCTCCATCGAAGGGGCTGTTCCTGGGTTGCCCCAGGGTAGTTCATTTGTGTTTTGTAGGTATCTGAATTGCAGGCCAAGTTCATCTCCACCAACACCGGCTCGTTGGTCACTACCACGTCAGCAGTATAATTTATTGTACCAACATATATTAATTAAGACAAGCCGTCAAACATTACAATCTATTGGGGACGAAGGGAATATCATGCTTTGTCATGTAGAGTATGATCCTATTTATCCCAACTCATCAATAATCCTCATTTTTTTGTATCCCCAAAGTCTCATTCTCACTTATCGTTGTCATGTAGAGTTTGATGATCCCATCTACGTCATACCTATAATTTTTCTCCAAGTATATTTTGATTATTTTTCAAAGGACAAAATGTCTTTTTGGTGAGGGAATTCAAAAACTTGTCAAAGTGGTCAATATATTCTACTATATGACCTTGGAAAAGTATTGTCGGATATAACAGGAACTATACTTTAAGATGGCCTGGAATGGAATGTGAAAACATAGAGCATTGAATCAGTCTGGTCATGAGCGAGTCACAATTAGTTAAGAATGTGCTCTGTTTTTTTTAATCTCTAACTTGAATGTTAGGTACATTGTATAGTTCTATTTTGTTCTTTTCTGTCCTACCAATTCTACCAAACATTAAGTAATTGTTTGATCAATGTTTAATATTATGAATGTATATAACATCTACAGCATAATATATATTTGGTTTGAAAACTATATATTTAGTTTGAAAACCTTATATTTAGTTGTTGTTTAAGGAGAATGGTATTATGTGGATAATTTAAATACAATGTATATTTGGATGTTATATACATTGTGTTTGGTAATTTCCAAACACAATGGTAGAAATTCCAAAGTTTTCAAACACAATGGTATTATTTGAATGATTTAAAAAACAGTGATATCATTTGAAAATTACCAAATTTTACATACAACACTAATTAAGACATCAACCAATTAGTTATGCCAAGCCATCTAACCCTTTTTATATGCCAATAATAGAAGTACCAAAGTTGACCCACAATATCGATACAAATAGCACAAAAAATCAATAACTATATATACTAAAGCAAAAACTAAGAGTGTCACATGGCGCTCACTGGTTAAAAAATTTTCCTACAAAACATTTTTCTTTTTTTGTTTTTTTTAAATTACTTAAATAACATATTAATTAAAAATCTAAAAGCTAATAAATAATATCTTTAAGTGAAAACCAAAAGTACACTCTCTCATTAAAAATTTTCCCTCCAAAACTTTTTTTTTGTAAAATTATTTATAGAACATATTAATTAAGTCTATTAGCTAATAAATAATAAATAATATCTTTACTTAATTCTAGAAGATTCTTCTTATCAATATACGATTTATAATTATTTATAAAATTGTATTATCAATCAATATAATATACGGAGTATCACATTAAACGAAATCCTATAATTTTTAAGCAAAATTTTTTTGACAAAGACATATCTTTTATAATATCATACGGAGTAATATTATTACCCCGTACTATACAATACAATATTATCGTTATAAATTTTATAAAACACATATGACAATCGTAAATCAATTTTATACAGTAAAATTGGATCTAAATTCTAAAACACATGATTATACTCTTTCTTCTGAATAGTACCGAATTCCTGTATGACATGAATTTAACTATATACTAAAGCAGAAATCAAAAATGCCACGTGGCATTCTCTCATTAAACAATTTCCCTCCAAAACTTATTTCCTTTTTTTAAAAAAAAATTATTTATATAACATATTAGTTAAATATATTAGCTAATAAATAATATCTTTATTTAATTCTAGAAGATTCTTCTTATCAATATACGATTTATAATTATTTATAAAATTGTAATATCAATCAATATACTCCATAATAACACATTAAACGAAAGCTATTCATTTTAAGCAAAATTTAGACAAAGACATATCTTTTATAATATAATAATAATATTATTACTCCATACTATACAATACAATATTATCGTAATAAATTTTATAAAAAACACAGATGACAATCGTAATTCAATTTTATACATTAACATTGGATCTAAATTCTAAAACACAAGATTATACTYTYTCCTATGTACTGATGGAAGTTTAAAAGATTCTCACTACTAATGAATAGTACCGAATTACTTTGTGACATGAATTTAGTCAAATGACGGGAGTACAAAAGTACCCTACACATATTTCATTGAACTTTTTTTYYBTTTTTTT
>SNQN01000435.1:107379-127003 GCA_008642245.1 Bassia scoparia
TTTTAATTGATGTACCATACCCATTTGGCATGGTGTTTAAGAGTTGATTGAGTTGGATAAAATAGTTGAGTAATTTTGATAARATAATTGAGTAATTTCGGTAAAAGAGTAAATATATGTGAGTGAAATTTTTTGGGAAAAGATAATTTTGGGTAAATAGATTGGGTAATGTAATTAAAATTAAATTTAGAAATGAATAATTCATTAATGTTAGAGTAAATAAAATAAGTAAAAAGTAAAAAGGTTATTTTTAGATTTGTTTGGAATAACTAATTGAAAATATTACAAAATGTAAACTGGAACAACTAAAAAAATTAAGGGAATATTAATTAAATTTATTAGCTAAAAAATAGTAAATAATATCTTTACTTAATTCTAGAAGATTCTTCTTATCAATATATAATTTATAATTATTTATAAAATTGTAATATCAATCAGTATAATATGAGACATTAAACGAAACCTATTTATTTTAAGCGAAAATTTGACAAAGTCATTTCTTTTATTATATGATAATATTATTATTCCGTACTATACAATATAATATTATCATAATAAATTTTATAAAACACAATTGTAAATTGATTCAAGAATTGGGACCCGTGCATGGGACCCTGGACTAGATTATCATGCACGGGTCATGGACTAATAGGTCTGTGCATAACATAATATTAGGACCCGTGTATAACAAATTCCATAATATTGTATAACAAAATATTATAAAACACAATCGTTTTAGATTCAATCTTGAAAAATATTAAATTACAAAATTATTTTACTTTTTTTTTTACAGTTTTCATGAATAAATTTAGTAACTACCGTACATCGCACGGGCGCTAAGCTAGTGTGAATATAATTATACAATTATGCTTATCATAATTTATAATCCTACCAAACTATGAGCAGTCACAAATACTTTTATGCTGATATTTTTGAGTCTTCTTTGACGTGAATTGTGTGTTTACATGTCAATCCTTTTCCCACGAACATAGATTTCATCGGAGTATATCAACTTTCAATAATAAAATTTGTGTCAATTGGATTTCAAAAAGACCGTCATTGTTTACATTACCAAAAAAACCAGGGGAAATTTGGTAAGGCATTAAGTATCATGTAGAAACCACATAGAGATGTTGGCTATAGCTCAGCTTAGACCGTGGATAGAATCTCACCTCAGCAATATGCTGGGGTTTATCTCCCGCCCTCTTATTGCACAGTTTCTGATATAGGATATGTGCAGGGTTCCACTCGTGTACTTTATCGTGTAAAAAAAATGTAGAAACCACATACCCACACAAAAGTTCATGGATCACTTGGTGTTTAATACTTCGAATGATTTTTTTCCCAAGATATTGCAATCTTTTACAAAATTCTCATGATATCGTCCACGTAGGATCGGTATGTTTTTTTTTTGAATTACAAGTGAAAATCGCTACCGACGATAACGAATTTACCTAGTAAATCGCTACTGGTGATAAGGAATTACAGACACAATTCACTACTGCTAGCAGCAATTTTTGCTATTCAATAGAATTTCTTTAGTTCAAGCTTAGGCAAATTCGCTACTAGCAATAGTGAAGTACCCAAGGAAGTCGTTACTAGCGAAGTACCTGAGGAACACACTACTGGCAGTAGCGAATTATCCATTTTTTTTCAAAAAATAAATAAATTGCATACCGATCCTACGTGGACGGTTTTCTAGAAATTACTTTCCAACCCGAAGCATAATGGGAATTTCATTTCTTGTTTGCAATATCTTGGGAAAAATTCACTTCTAATCAGGGTTATATCTAATTTTTCCTACTCAACTAATAATACTAGATAGTCGAGCCGATCACGAGTTAGGAGATGCTTGACTCATACTCATTAGATTTCGAGTAGAGAAGAGTCAATCACAAGCTACTCGTTTCATGGTTTAGCCCTCTTGAAATAAACAATTGTTTTTTTTTTAAAAAAATGCTTGTTTTATTCTCAATTCTTTAAGTAAATCTTTTCCTTTAACATGCAACATTTAATTTTCTTAAGTGTCAATGATTTGTTTTCAAAGATGGAAAAATATTGAATTTTTTGTTAAATTGTCGATTTTGAGTTGATTTGAACAACTACAAGCTAACTCAAGTCGAGTTTTGATAATTTTGACAAAGTCAAACACGAACGAGCTGCTCGCAACACCCCTATCTACAACTGTTATGAGTGCTCTTATACTGAGATAATTATAATGCCTAAAATAGTGGCTAAAATACTTGTTTTTGTTTTAGTCCCTCCAAAAATATAGAATCGTTTTTTAGTAAACTAAGTTTTTTTTTTGAATTCTGAGTATTCCACAAGATATACCAATGCAATTAAAGAGGTCTTCAAAGAATATCACAGGCATTTACAGAAACAAAATACTCCTGATAATGTCAGTACCATTTACACTTCACAAAACCAACCCACCATTCAGATAATAGCTAAAGCAAAGAACAGGGCAACATGCCATGGAAGAATACCACCATGACCTTGACGAGAACATAACTCTATCCTAATATCGTGTCTACTTTTCTTATAAAAAATAAATACTTCGTAGTATGTGATTGAGTACACGACTGACCGACTTGGTCACTACGTGGTAAAAGAGCCGCTACATCTAACAAGTCAAACTGGCAAGCGCAACAGAAGTATGTTGAAAGCTCAAAGACCATTTAACCATACCTTTGTAACAAACATCATGCAAGCCTTTTTGGGTAAAATATTCACACTATTTTTCTCATTCATGGTTTAGATCCAAAAAAAAAGGTGTAATACAACCTGAAACAGTTTTTGCCTTACATACGTGTGGGCAGCTTCAGGCTTGTCACCTTTTTGTAGTCTCACTAACTGCTGGAACATCTGAAGGGTAACTGGAAAGGTCTAGATCTATAAGTGTCATATCGTATGGGACCGATAAAGAATTTGTTGTATCGACAAGGAGAGAAGTGTTCATCTTTTCTGAATTTATAGTGTTCTGTCCAATCACAGAATTCTCTGGAGTGCTCACGGCGGAGGATGACTGGCTAGAGAGTTGAATATCATCCAGTTTGTTCCCAAACATGTGCTTATTTCTTCTGACAGCATCCATCTCCTGTCCAGTCGGCACAAAAGTCCGCGACCTGTACTTCCTTGTCCCTTCTTCACCCTCTCCATGGTTATAAAGCACATACTCATGATAAGTTGGAGCAAACTGTAACATTAATTGTAAACCAGAATCAGTCAAAAGAGCATGTAGTACCAAAGACGGAAAGAACATCAAACTCAAATAAGTTTACTAGATTTCAACAATTCAGACATTTAATACATTATGTAATCTGATAGTGTTCAGAATTACTAACAAAAACATATCARTATCATGACACTTGAAGGATTATTTGACAATATACACCAGCAAGAGCATTATGAAGACCAAGCCATTTAAGTTATACAAYTTTCAGCATCAAAGACAAAGCTGTAGYTACGTGCACAAAAATCCTTCAGCTAAACCCTTGATTTCACTACAAGTTTATAACTATTGACATTATACAAAAACACAYAGTAACTAAATTACTTACTTGATGAACTGTATCGTGATAGAAATCATTCAATTTCAATGCATGTGCAAGGCTCCCTGTAAGACTAGGAGAAACACYAATATTTGYACCGRCATACTCTTTGTAAGGGAATGCAAAAAAGTGACCAAAAGCAGCCATGAGCATCTCAACGCAAACAATAAAATTTTGGAAGTCAGCAGCATCTTCAGCATTTTTAATGAATCCAGACTTGGCAGCAAGAAAAACCAAAACACCCTACAAAAGCATCCATACATGGTCAGAAAACGAAATTCATTCWTAGCATCATAGTTCCACTCCAGAACAAAACATGCCTGAAAAAGTAAAACAACGTCAASTAGCACATAACCACATAATGACCAGCAAAAACAAGAGGCTTCCAAAGATAGAGTCAAATAATGACCCTCACTCATGCAATGAACTGTATCTGGTCAAAAGGACGTGACTCTCTTCGCAAAACATTAAGTATATACAGTATAAGAGCAATTGATTCAAACAATTATGATCCAAAAGGAGTATTTATACTTTTCTACCTTACTTAGATATCTTACATACATAATTACAAGACGTAAGCCTATATATGAATATGACTGCAGTATCAATAAATTCAAATACTCCAAAGTCTAACATGAGTACCAAATGGGAGCAGAACAAATTATTTCTTCCAGCCCTTCTTTCCAATACGCTATTGTTAAAATGATGCTATTCAGCACTTCAGTGTATGTGTAGCTCAGGCATATCAACAAAAGCTTCAAAAGGGGAACCATCCTATGCAAGCATGACCCCCCCCTCCCACCCCCCCCCCCCGCGCTCTCTCTCCCCACAAGCAAGCGCGTGCACACACATAAAATAAATGAATAAAACATGTAAGCATCAACAGGGAAACCGGAAACATACCTGCCAATATGTTAAGAAAACAACTGACTTTATCAACACGAATTTAGGAACAGGATTGAAAGGCTGAAGAAGATCTCGACATGCCACATAAAACAAGGCCAGCGAATAAAGAGCAACACTATATGAGATTGTGTATATAATGGTAATATAGAGGTAGGATTGATTTGCACTGAAGTCCCCATCTTGATACTTTCCCTTGGCATAGAGTATAAATGTAATAACCATCAAAATGGGTTTCAAAATGACAAATTGCAAGCACCCTTGCTTACACCTCCGTATGAAACGCCTGCACAGAATCAAGTCAAATGTTACTCCATGAACCAATTCCAAGTAACTTTAACAATTCCGCACAAACTATAGACACAAACTAAACTTCAATTAATAGAGCAACCAGCATTCTAAATGACTAAATAAAGTAGCTGCGTCTTTCTTGGCCTATGCATATAATAGCCTATATTAGATACATTTTTGTACTTTAAAAAACCTTGATACATTTTTAATCATACCGTTTTGACATTCATGCTATATTGCTACCCATCACACATGCTTGATACATTGGGTATCAATAACTAAAGTTATCAAAAATTGATATTATATACTTCCTCTCTTTCACTTTCTATTACTCGTTACACTTTCTATTTAAAAAAATTTCAAATTACTTGCTACACTTTCATTTGGGGGAAAAAACTCTCAATCTCTCTCCTCTCACATAGTCACATGGGCCTCCTTTTTCTTTTTGTAACTTTTTCTTCTGTAGAAATCGCCTAGGAGTCCGCAATTTTAAAAGTGTAGCGAGCAAGATGTGAAACGGAGGAAGTAGATATGATCATATAATATATCTTTGTGTCTGTGTATAGCATCTAACAAGATCACAAGTGAATATATTTTTCTTACGTATATAACAAAAGACGGATCAAAGTACTGTTGGTGATTATTTAACAACAATCATTAGTAACTGTAATGTATTATTTAACAAGCTCAGGAAAGAAAATCTTATCCCAGAATACTCACCCATCCAATGGAATAGGAGGAAAGCAACAAGTCATCAGGCACACAGAAGGCTTCAAAACCCGTCCACTCAAACTTAGCACAACAGCTCCTGGTCCACCCACCCACGCCAAGCAAAGAGATAAGAAATTATATATAACCCAAGCTTCGTATCTGTAACAGGGAAAATAATTAGTAACTTTAACAATAAAGATATATAAACATTTTCATGCTAAATGCTACTAGAAGAGACAAATAAGCAGCCAATAGAAGATCCAGAAAATGCACCAACAAAACCTTAGTGCCCCCATTCAGAGCTATGAGAAACAAAGAGTAATGGTTCTACCATATGCATAAATCTGAAATGGTGAACGTATGCACAAAAACTATAGAAACTACAGAAGAAACACTTCCTCCCAAGTTTTAACAAAAGGTACTTACAATCCCATTTTACCAGAGGGGCAAGAGCGGTTTATGAATGCCAAGGAATAAAAAAAGTTCATCAGCAAATGAGAATAGCTAGAGCTAAAGAAATGGGAAGAAAAAATAAAGGATAGGTTTTAATGCAGACATGTATGCACCAGATATTAAGATTTTAAAATTTATACTTAAACTTAAACTCAGCCTTCAGGACTCCAAAGCTTAATAAATGAATATTGAAATCATAATACACTCCAACTTTGAAACTCAAGAAAATTACTTGTGAGAGAAAAAAAAAAAAACCCTTATAGCTTCTAATGTTGTTCCAACAATCATTTGTTTGAACATCAGAGGGTTAATTGGGCCAAAATGGGTTTTTCGGGTTCTAAAAGGGATAAGAAATGTTATTTAGCATTGGATTTTTTGTCAAGAGAACACCCAAAGTGAGCAATTAATGCCCATAACCACCTCTAAATAAGAACCTTTGAGGAAATTAAGAATCAATCTCTTGATTATATTCGCACGACCAGCCTACATTCTTTATGATGTAATCAACAATTAAGCTATATTATAAACCAAATAAAACAAATCCACTAAAAACCTCAAGAAGACCAAACTCACAACCATTACACCAAAAGTCCGAATCCCATCACCGATACCACGACACCACCACGAACTTGCACCAATATCATTAGCTAACAGGCTAGCAAAACCCACCACACCATTACCTAACAAAAAACACCTACCATCACACCCACACCACAAATTTAGCCATCCAGTCAACAACAAAACCATATCACATTTAAAAATTTTTTTAAAAAAAAAGAAAAAAGAAAGAAAAAAGCACAAAACCAAATAAACTACAATTGCAAACTGCACCATAACAACCACCCAACATCATAATCCACATCTTAAACCTGGAAATAGATTATTAAAAAATAAAGAAAGGATTACGAGAGGAGAAAATGAGGGAGAGAGAGAGAGAGCACAAAACCATGACCAACCATAAACATACATCAAATTCTTGGGAGGTGGTTATCAATAACTATATCCCAAATAAACAAAGTCCCAGTCTAGAATCCAAGACAAAAGAGAGAAGGATATTTAAGAGGGGGGAAATGAGGATATGGAAAAAAAAACATTTATTGTGGAGGGTGATTTCGAAAGGGTACAAAAATAGTTATGCAAATGTACAAGGTTATAAATAAAGGTATTAGTGGTAATTGGGGTAGATGATCATGAAATTGAGAGTTGAGTTAAGCTTTTGCTTTTAAGAGAGATCCACCTCTCAAATGTAGGATAGTTTGTATTAATTTCATTTGAGCTGAACATATTCATATCAATAGGCCACATATTATCTTCTTTTAACTTTTCATTTCTATCTTTACTAGTTGCATTTTTAGTTGGATGGATTTGAGAGAATGATTGCTGCTTAAAGGAGAGTGCCTAAAACTCTCAGAAATCTTGCTCTCCCCCAAGTTCAAGGTGTACCCAAAATTTGTATGCCAAAGGTATTGTCAAATTTTCAATAGTTTATTTTAAGTTAGATACTAAGTTTACAATTTAAAATTACTATTTGTAATATACTTCCTCTATTTCAAATTATTCGCTATACTAATCAATTCACGGGTGGATAGAGATGGAGAATAAAAAAAAAAGGGGGGGACCCATGCGAGAGGAGAGATAGAGAGAGTTTATTGCCCAAAAATAAAGTATAGCAAAGTAATGTGAAACTTTCCACAATGGGTTGTTTATTGCCCACTAATGGGTTGTTTTAAACAACAAATTTCTAATATTTGAATTGGATCTGAAACAAATGGATTTGCAGCAAAATAATTTTATCGATCGTAGGGAATGGAGGAAAATCTATGTGAATAACAACACAAAATGTTCACTTTTGTTTCATGTAGTCAACTTGATTATGAGACTAAGGCTTTGATTAATTGAATGAATTGGATTTTGAAAAGTAAGATTATAGTCCAATGCAACTATCTTAAAGTAATTTTTTGTTGGACTTTGCCTCAAAGCAATTTGGAGTACAATTGTATTTGGGAGATCCAATATACCCCATCACAAAAGGGAAAAGAAAATCTAATATTGAGATACTTACCCAAGATAGGTCATACGTATAAAAATCTTAGAGATTCTTTATAGAATGATACAATAGTATAGCACTTAAACTGCGACCAAACATTCAATTAGAACCACTTAGCTACTTTGGTGGTCTAAACACAGACTTAATGCCAATACATTTAAGCCATCTAAAAAGTTCCAAGATAAGAAGGAAGGAGAGTGATGAGAAGTAAAGGAAAGGTCAAGTCAACCAAGGGAATTGATGCATGTGATACAAAATAAAGCAAATAAATTAAGTAATTAACTAAAGCTGAAACATAATATTGCTTTCCTAATCAATTTTTATATTAAATCTTCCTGTTAGAAAAGCCTAACGTTACAAGCGTTTTAAGCAGAACCCTGTCTAGTCTAATGGCCAAAAAAATTCTTGCATCTTTAGCTTCAATTAAGTTAACAAAGTAAACAAACCCTATAATTTAGCAAGATGACATGAAAGCAGTTGAATAAAAACACCACTGGAAACTGAAAAGTGAAGAAACATTAATATTCAAACTTACATTTCTCTTAAAGAATTGAAGTATATGGCCTTATCGCGCATAACCAAGGCCAAAAAGGACATAAGTGCATATACCTGTGATACAAATTCCGCAATGAGAATAATTTAGGCAGGTATAACTATGGCAAACATAAACATGAGCAAATTAAAGAGAACCGAAGGCAGAGAACATAAGCAACGCAGCAATAATAGCAAAGAGCTACAACAAATATTGAGTAATTTGAACTTGGTATTAAATCAAACTAACAGATATACAACTACTACTACACAAGGACATCACATGAAAGAATATGACATGAAATATCATGAGCACATAGTCCAACACTACTCATAGTCCGTTACCTTGAAAAAAAATTAAAAAAACTATTTTTTAAACATTACTCATAGTCCAACACTCAAACATTTTTGTGGCCAGTCATACTTAACATGTACTAGTGATATGAGATTGTCAAGATTTTGCTTGAGAATAAATTCACCCCACTAACTAAAATCTGAAGCTTGTGATTCTCTTGAATTTTACACTAGTGCCCATTCATACAATCCCAAACAAAATCTTCAAACAATCTCAAGCAGATCCATTTCGTGTTATTTGGCAGGAGGAAGATCCATTCTGATTCCAAATATCTCTATTTTAATGTGCCTTAACGGAAGAGAGAAAATAGAGCCCTCCCTCTGCCACCCTTTCCTTCACATAAACAAGACAAATTGTCCCCCTTCTTTTCTCTTCCCTTCCAGCCAAAAAAAAAAAAAAAAAAAAAAAAAAACTGGAAACATCCCTAAACCCTTTGCCCTCTTTAATCTTTCCCTTCCTCCGCCATTGCCCCACTTAAACTTGACTGAAAGGTAGAAGGATATAAGCATTGAGTAACTAAAGTTCCAAACTACGCTCGTGCAAACAATTTCCTAAACTAATCTTAACATATACACATAACTACATAAGTAGTCACCAATGCCATGACAACCAACATATCAGAAATTACAGAATCAACAAACCGAAATGCCAAACACGAAAGTATGTTGCACTCACCGGAACCATGAAGATGATACGAACAATATATCTCTGAAAAGTAGGCTCAGTGTAATTCACAAGATGCCTGTATATGTGAACAATCGCAAGAGCGATTGCTCCAACCGTGCACGGGAACGCAATGATGACATAGTATATTGGAATCATTTTCGCTACTCCAGCAACAAATCATCAACTGAAAACAAAATTTGAAATCAAAAAATTGTCAACCTAACTATTATTAAATAGTTTGAACAAGCGAATTCCACATCAAATAATCAAAACAATACATACCGAAGCTTCAATATATTCTATTCAAAACCTCCTCTTCGCATAGCTGACAGTCTTCAAATCTGAAAAACATCAAATCAAATTATAGATCAAGTACGCAACACTAAACCCTAACTCTACAAATTCTACAAATGTAAGCACAGTAAATTAGGGCGTAAAAAATATAAATAAAAAAATCGCACGAGTTAAAAACTATATAATGAATAAATTCAACGGTTCATCATTTTTGAAAAATCAAACCACCGATAATTCAAATACTATTCCAAACACAACATTCAAAATTTAAAATTCAAAAAAATTGAAAAGCAAAATTGAAGAAATTGAAGCGAAAACAGTTGCGAAACAAATTGCAATTGTGAATAGTAAAAATCAAAGAAGATCACCTGAAAAAGAGAGAGAGTAGATCTGAAGAGTAAGTAGAAGCAGAAGCGAAGAAAAATGGCGGCTTGATGAGAAGAAAGAAGATGTGATGTGATGTGATGAAGTGATGATGAAGAGGAAATGCGAAGAAAGGAGTTGGCGTAGGAGAAAAGGATGATGAGTTTGCCAGCCTTTGAAACCATACATAAAAGGAAGGGGGACATTCATTTATATGTGTTATTTAAACTTTAAATAAAATCCACCTTTTTTAATGGAAGATAAATTATTTGATAAGTGATATGGTTCATTATGTCCAAAAGAATCCATTTTTTTTATTGTTTTTGGTTCAACTAGTAACCAATAAAGGCATCCTTAAGACTTACTCCAACAATAATATTCCTTGTTAAGGTTTGATATGATGAATTACATTAGAAGTTTATCTTAGGACGATATGAAGATTTTATTACAACGTCAAGTACATTGAAGTTTATCTTATACTCATCTTAAAGGAAAAGTTTATAACTATGAAAAATTAGCTAGTATTCTTGATAACAAATAAATGAATTGAAAAAGAGTTATTGTAAATCTAATCATAATCATAATATATAAAAAATTTGTATTATTCTTATTATTGGAAGACCACATAAAGTTTTTATTATATATTCTAGGGAATTTTCCAAAAAAAAATGAATACAACAAACTCACGGTCATATAAACCCAAAAATGTACTAAATCATAATTGGAACAAAATGTTGAGCACCAATCATGATATTAAAACCATATAACGCACAGTCATATTAAAATCATATATCGTCACCACTTAAAAATTGAAGTAAAAAACAATATATCTTTTAGGATAATATTTGCAAAACTGAACTTTTCAYATTTAATATGTGTTTTAGAGTATGTTGTTAAATAATAATTGTATKACATGGGGTTACAAACGTTGAGTTATTAGTCAAAGAGTAAAGGAAAAAAAGGGGACATGATTTTTTTCAAAGAGTTTTTTTGGCCTAASTAATAACATCATATAGGGTCTATCCTCAAGTATATATGTTTATGCGTTTATCATCTTTATTTGTCAACWTTTATTTGTGTACGTCTTAAATGTTTACATAACATTGTATATTCATTATTTCATGTTATTATTATTTTTTCACAAAATTTAAAAACAAATAAATATTTTCTTCTTTTTTTAAAATAAATTAATTAAATGTTATATGTTTTTCACAGACTCCAATTCAATTTAAGACGACTCATATATTGGTGGAAGATAAAGAAGACATATAACAAATGAAGAAAGTATAACATTGATCTAATTCAAAGTCTCTTTAATTTAAAGAAGGTGTAACATCTAAATAAATTGAAGTATGAAGTAAAAAAAAAAATAACACTTTGGGCAACTCCAAGCTATAAACAGTTAATTAGTTTAAATCTAAATGTTGAACAGTAATACTTTGGCCAAATTATCTTGAACAAATTATAATTATATGAACGTGTTACATCTAATTAACTCTTAATCAACCTTAGCTCGCTCTTTTTTTTAGTGTTGTATACTTTTACCAATTATGAAATTAAAGTGCTAATGTAGACTTAAATTGTACTAATAATTAATCTAAACTTATTTGATTTGAACTGACCTTATATGAATTTATTTATTCTTCTTCTTGTATAGTATTTTTTTCTTTGATTTAACTTTTTTTATGTAAAAAAAATTATATATGAATGAAGTCTAAGATTATTTCAATGCATCTTTTATATATGGATATAAACTCATAAAATTCTTTTTGTATTTTTTTCTTCGATTTTTATTTTATGTAAAAAAACTATATTTATACTATAAACGTTTATAGAATTAATATTGTAAACGTATTCATATTTATATTGATCAATATTAATATTGTATAGAAATCAATATTGTAAATATTCTATAGAAAATCAATATAAACGTTTATCAGTATATACCATCATTGATTTACAATATCAGTATATACGTTTATAGAATTAGAAAATCAATATAAACGTATTCATTAGAAATCAATATTGTAAATATCAGTATGATTAATATTCATGCTTGATCAATATCCTTGATCAATATCCTTGATCATATTGATCAATATAAACGTATATCCTTGATCAATATCCTTGATTATTAAATATGCCCATATTTCAGCATGATCAATATTATATTGATCAAGCATGATTTCATATCCTTGCCCATATGATCATTAAATATTACATATTGATCAAGCATGATAATATCCTTGATCATTAAACTATATTATATTGATCATTAAATATTAATATCCTTGATCATGCATATGTAAATATTGCCCAGATTTCAGCATGATAACCCCGTATTTGTATTTTTTGTTTTATTTGACCATGATCATTGCCCATATCAATATAATGTTGATTATCATTGCCAAATGACAGCCAAATGACTGAAGAACACGAGCAAAAAAAAATGCATTGTATACTTGCAGTATTTATCAAACATTCCAACTTAAACTATGAATATGAATATGAGTATTCCAACAGAGGACAAACCTTACTAAAATCATAAATAATCATAAAATCAAATGAAGAGTACAATAGTGATCATAAAATCAAACCTTTCATAAATTCATAATCATAAAATCATAAATCATATAAACCCTAAACCTTACTAAAATTATAAATAATCAAACGAAGAGTAAAATATGATCAGAGGACAAACCTTGCAACGGTAGCAGCAAGCGGGCAGCGACAGGGCAGGTCGCGGGCAGAGCGTGGGCACAGCAAACGATGCAGTAGCGCAGCGGCAGCGGCAGCGATAGGCAGGCCGGGCGAGCAAACAACAGTGTAGTAGCGGCAGTGGCAGCGACAGAGCAGGGCGCGGCAGAGCACGGCTGAGCAACTGTGCAGTAGCGGCAGCGGCGCCTTAGCGGGGAGCAGTAGCGGCATGCGGCGCCTTAGCGGGAGCCTTAGCGTGTGAACAGAAGAGTAATTCGTGTGAGCAGAAGAAGGGGAATGCGTGTGGTCATCGATGATTGAGCAGTTGATTTTTATGAAGGCTTGAATGCGTGATCTGAGGAGGTTGATGATGTGGTAATGCGTGAATGGAGGATATGGTTGAAGCGTGAATGGAGGAATATGGTTGAATGCGTGATTGCTTGAAGCCGTGAATGTATGTTGAGTTGGTTAAAATAATAAAACTAAAATGAAAATTAAAATTGAAGTAATATATTAACTATTAAAGTAATATTATTAACTATAAGTAATATTAATAATTAAAGTAAACTCATGCATATGAAACTCATATTTTGACTATTACTATTGGTAACCAACAAAGTAACATTGGTTACATATAATTGGTTTTAATAAATCTAAAATGAATTATTTGTAACTCACAATATTTTTGATAGTTACTTAAAATTTTATTTGTAACTAACATTAATATGATGGTTACAAATAATACATATATGTAACCACCTTTTTAAATGTTGGTTACAAAAAAGTAATAGGTAACCAACAATGAGCATGTTGGTTACAAATAAGGGGTTACTTATAGCAATTTTTCCACTATGCATTGTTGGGTATCATCGATGGATTGCCCTAGCAAGGAAATGCCCTTTAATGGGCCCTGGTTCGTTGTATGGAACAAAACTCAAGCTGAAACTGACAACAAAAGAGAATATTCAAGCACAATGGGTAGCAAGAAAGTGAATCGTAGATGATTGGAGAGAACAATGAAGCAGTGAAGAAGATGAGGTTGTAAATCTTGACAATCTTGTACTTCGTAATGGCATGGGTCRCAGGTACAGTAAAGAAAGCAGAAGAAAGAGTAACGGGAAGAGAAGAGTTGAGGAGAAGARGAAGACCGACAAATCAACAAATGTAATGGCAAGTGGTAAAATAAAGAACATAGGAGGATATAATAGTAAATATACTTTAGGGATAATGCTCACATTTTAGAGTAAGAAGGGATAAAAGAGTTGGCGATTGGGTGTAATTGACTAAATGTGTTTAATTCTCTATTACATAAGGGGAGGGGAGTTCGAGATTGTGTCCCGAAATTACCATTCTACCCCTCTCTTTAGCAAATTATAATTACATGTCATTAAGCTAAATAATTGCCTAAAAATCAACAATCAATCAATACAGAAAATCAACAACCAAAATATCAATTAAAAGCAACTTACCATGTGTAATATTAAGCAAGTTAATAATGGAAATATTTTTAAATTTTGACATTAAAAATACTTTGATGACAAAATAAGAAACTTAAAATTGCGGTATAAATAATAAATAAATAAACATGGTGATTAAGTACTAAAAAAATTATTGTCAATCACTCAATAGCAAAATACTTTTTTATTATTGTTCACTATTAATATAAATTTTAAAACGCTAAGCACGCATATTGTTCACTATTAAGATAAATTTTAAAACGTCAAGCACGCATCGCGTGCTAAAAAAGACGAGTACGTTTTGAATACAATAGCTATGCACTTTCGTCATTGATTGAACCATTATTTGCCTCGTCAAAAAAAAGAAAAAAAGGGATTGAGCCATTATTTGCGGTAGCTTTTGTCATATTTTCCATGATTTGTTTGGAATTCATTTTCATTTGAAATTTTGAATTTGGCCCAATTAACTTATTTGGAATCACCTCAAATTTAGAATTGAATTTGGCTCAAATCCAACCCTTTAAATGGATCCATGCATTTTAAAGATTTTGAAATCCAATAACAAAAGTTGTCATTTCAAATTCTTATGTTGTACTAGGGGTGAGCGGGATCGGGTACTCGGTATTTTTTTAGGGAATCGGTCTCGGACCCGGAACCGCCTGGGTCCCAAAATCTGGACTCGGAACCGAAATCAGTTGAACCGGTCCATGAATCATTCGCTTTGCATCCTTAGTGTATGAATAGTTCAACAAAGAAGGAAATGGAATTTAATGTAAGAAAATGAGTAGAATTACCTTATATAACAGTTCCAAATATTGGGTACCCAGTACCAGAATCGGAACCAACTGGGAACCCAGAACCGGTACCGGTTCCACTAGGTACTGGGTCCCAAATTTTATTACCCGGACTCGGAACCAGTTATGACCGGGTCCCATTTTTTGGACCCAGAACCGGACCCAATTACACCGGTTCCGAAACCGGCGGGTCCGGACCGGTTCCGGTTCCAGTATCGGGTACCCGGATTTTCTGCTCACCCCTATGTTGTAGAGTATTTTACCGTGATGAGTGATTGTTATCGAACTAGTTTCCATGCCCGACATTGCACAGGTTGTTGTTGTCTTCAATGTCTCAATTAATGGGTGCTCTTTTTTGTTTCTCGCTCTAGTTGTTATCTGTACATGGTTTGTGGTTTATCTAAATATCAGTTTAGTAATTTACTATAAGTCTATGTGTTAATATTTTTTCCGATTCTAAATAGTGGGTATTAATTATTTCTTCTCTTTGCTTGGACCCATATTATGAGTATGTGATGTTATTAACTTCTTTTTCTATTTACACGAGGATGTTATTACGTCTTTACTCATAACTCTTTATAGTGTTACGGATACATGTAAATCAAGTGAGTTATTTAGTAGGTTAGTAAGTTTATGTCTCAGCCTAAGAAGGAGCATTGGCAGTGTGTGAAGCAAATTTTTCGCTATTTGGTTGGAACGATGGATGTTGGTCTCATTTATGGYAATGAGACTCAGTGTTTGGTGTCTGGTTATTGTGATTCTGATTATGTAGGGGATGTTGATACTAGAAGATCTATGACAGGTTATGTTTACACTCTTGGAGKTTCAGTGATTAGTTGGAAAGCTACTTTGCAAACTGCAGTTACATTGTCTACAACGGAAGCTGAGTATATGGCGTTGACTACTGCTGCGAAAGAAGGTATTTGTGCTGCGAGGTCTTCTTAGTGATTTGGGCATTCAACATGATCGTGCTACGGTCTATTGTGATAGATTGAGTGCGATTTGTCTTGCAAAGGATCGGGTACATCATGATAGAACTAAACATATTGTTGTACGTTATCATTTCCTTAGGAATGAGAAGTGTATTGAGGTGAAGAAGGTTGGTACTACTGATAACCCAACCGATATGTTCATGAAGCCGATTCCGGTTCGCAAGATCAAACATTGCTTGGACTTGTTGAACGTTGATAGCCATATTTGAAACCCTTACAGGTTGTGCCTCAAGGTGGAGGAAATCCTCGCCACAGGATTTTTGGTTGGCATTTGCTGTTCAGTATGTTGTTGTTTCGTTTGGTCTTGGGTCGTTTTATTAGATACAAGTCAAGGTGGAGAATTATTGGGTATTTGTAGTTTTGTTTGTGACTTGTATTAAAAAGCAATTAGGTGGTGATTTGATGAAGCATGTGGGATTGACTTCGAAACCGCATGCATCCCGCGGTTTGGCATTCATATTGCGTGAACGTCGCAGTTTCTACTGTAAATGACGAATGAAGAGTTTGGCAAGTTAGCTTTTGGGCTTTATGCTACTACTTGGGCCTTAAGCAATCTTTGGCTTCGTGACAAAATTGTTAGGTTGCTATGCTTTGTTGTTATTGCTAGATTTGCTACAAGTATATATATATATATATATATATATATATATATATATATATATATATACTAGTGTTACACGGCGCGCGCGCGCGCGCCGTGTTCCACTTTATCATACTTCAAATTATTGTTATAATACAATTAATCAATACATTTGTAATGTTTAGAAAAAATTACTTTATCAGCTTAAAGCAAAGAAACGAAATTTACAGTACTAATATATGAGGATCATATATCAACAGCTTAAAGCAAAGAAATGAAATTTACATCAAATACTAACAGAGTATCACACTCCACAACATGCCATCTACAGGTCTTGGACGCTCAAACCTGGCCAAGGGAAAAATTTCAGCTCACCGAAGCAATATAGGATGATTGCAAAATCAAGCTTTCTATGTCATGATGTAAATAAACATGCACGTGAATTACCTGGGGGAAGGGATTGCTTCAACTTATCAGCCTTCTCGGAATCGAACACACAGAGTGTGTAAAGGTATTTGGAGCACATGACCTTGAACTTCACCACATCCTTGCTCCTCTTGATCTTGACTAATCGTGCATCCTTCCTTCTAGTAGTTAGAAGGAAGTCCTTGATCTCATGAATCTGCTTCGGCTGTCATGATAAACATACACATCAGTTACAGTTGGAAAAACTCAAAATGAAGGACACAAGAGCATGCTACTCAAAACAGGGAAACCAAGTATATTTGTAATCGCAATGGATTGCAATTGTTATGCACAACCAAAAATATGATTAGAATGCATGCTTAGGCAATACGTGTCTAAGATATGGTGTCCAAAGTTCACAACCTCAACTCACAATGAAAAAATGTTCACCTATGAGAAACTTAAATACTTCCAATGCAAGAGCACATGATAAATATGAAGCATGCAATAGAACAATAATGGAAAAACAAATATATCCCTGAATGAGAACAGACAGAACTACAAATTCATCCTAAACAAAATCAAACAAGGAAGTTAATTTTGCATCGGCTCATACTTAACACCCATTACTAAAGTGGGGAGCCAGTAATCAGTATTTCGACGCATTATATTGAGGTTGACGTCATATTCAACTAACACGGTTAAAAAAAACCAACTTTAGTACAAATATTAAAAGTATTAAAAGGCCTGAAAAACGGTAATTACACACGCTTTGTAAGTATATTCAAAATGAGAACATAATCACAACAGCCCTACATCGAAAACGTTCAGTGAATAGAGTTCTCAACATAAAAGGCACTAAGCTAAATAGCTAATCATACAATCTTCGAACTCAAGGATTCAAAAGCTACAGAAAGCATCAGCATTGTATCATATGCATATCAGAT
Organism: Bassia scoparia; assembly: GCA_008642245.1. Classification (NCBI taxonomy): domain Eukaryota; kingdom Viridiplantae; phylum Streptophyta; class Magnoliopsida; order Caryophyllales; family Amaranthaceae; genus Bassia; species Bassia scoparia. The sequence continues at coordinate 125,420 of SNQN01000435.1, forward strand.
TTAAAACAAATCCATATATAATCATCCCAAAATGTAATCTAAGACAATGATAGTATGAGAAAGAAAAATTAAAACCTAGTTTGTGACAAACTTAGGATTCTTACTTAAGTCTAACAGTGCTGAGAAATAAATCACATATAATGTTTTTTCAGTGGTAAAAATATATCCCCGGTTGAGATTAATAGACCAAATTCTGCTGAAAAACAGTTATTATATTCATTGTGACAGAAAAAATTCTGAAACTTTGTTGATTATAAAAGAAAAACAGAATTTTCTGAATATACTACTCATACTTATTTGCCTGAACTGTGATTTGTACATCTGAAACAGAGAAAATGGATGAAATCAATTACTTTCTCAGAAAATAAATAAATTAAAAACATGTAAATACAAAAACAAAAGAGCATTAAACATGCCTATTAACAATAACACTTAATATTTTACAGGCATTAAAAAAAAAAAAAGCTGCAAATTTGCAATCACTGATCCCAGAAAGCCACACCTTACTCAAGTGGCAGTACATAAATGCATTAAAATTGCATAAAACCCATAAAATCTTCAATTTTTTAAGCAAATCAATCATACCATATGATAATATAATCAAAAACCAAAAGATTCAAGCTTTAATAAGATTAATATTACCTTATTCATATAATTCTTGGAAAAAATCTGAAAGAATTGAAGGCCAGAATAAAAAGATGAGTAACAGCAAAAAAAAATGAAGATGAGCTATTTTTTTCCTCTCTTTTTTCTCACCCCACTTCAACTTTCATCAACTGTTTATGCTTTTCTATCATGGGATTTGAAACTTTGAGAATTTTGTAGTGTGACAAGTATTCAAAATTCCCAACTATTACTCAATCAGTATAACAAATTTACTATGTAAAACTTGCTTGGCAAATTATCATATCACACAAAAGCCATAAATACATGCTTTCAATCAGTTGTAATTGTGAGTATTCAAAGATGGCTAAATTCACAAACTAATAACCAACAATGAAGCAATAACAAGTTGTAATTCTGAAAATTCAGCACAAATTGAATAACTTCGATTCAAACAGACTCAATCACAAAATAGATAGATCTATAACAAAAAGGTTAACAATCCATTGAAGCAATTTCGTCAAATCACACAAACTTAATCGAAGTATAATCAAATTCAAAACACGAAATGATACATAGGTTAGAGATCAACCTTTTCAAATACTGACAAGGAACGCAAGGACCAGGAGGAGAGCAATCGAAGATAGAAATTGAATCAACACTTTCTCCTTGAACCCTAATAGCCTTCTACGCCCAATCCTTCATCTCGTTCTTCTTCTTTACTTCAATTGATTGTCTTCGCAAATCGAATTCATCACAAAACCAAAATTAACCTAGATTATAATTCATAACAAATTCAAAGGAAAATGGAGCAGAAAAGAACCACAAAGAATCAATAAAGTCGATGAATAAACTCAGAACCAAGAATTCGAAAAACAACAAAGAAACCCTAAAATCCAACCCCAAATTCAACAATACCTCGAATTGAAACCCTAAAATTCAGATTCTCAAAACCCTGAAATCAAGACAAACCCTAGCCGC
>SNQN01000435.1:139311-149418 GCA_008642245.1 Bassia scoparia
TATGTATGTATGTATGTATGTATGTATGTATGTATGTATGTATGTATGTATGTATGTATGTATGTATGTATGTATGTATGTATGTATGTATGTATTTATGTATGTATGTATGTATGTATGTACGTACGTACGTATGTATGTATGTATGTACGTAAGTATGTGATTATGTTTTGAATATGAAAAGGAAGGAGCGTGAGTGGATGTACAATAGACACGATCAAAACCGCATACTTCGGGATGAGTTCATCGAAGGGGTGAATGAGTTTGTTGCCTTCGCTCAACAGCACCCCAAGCTCAATGACGGGGACAAGATAAGATGTTCGTGTGTTTGGTGTAAAAACTTGAAGTATTTGGACGTGCCCAACTTAAAAGTACATTTGTATAAGAAGGGGTTCACTCTGAACTATTATGAATGGTTATGTCACGGTGAAAGGGGGGTAGAGGGTCCACCCCGTCTCCTACTCAGCCGAATCCTTACCGGGAAATGGTTGTCGATGCTTTCGAGAACAACGTGGACCAATCATTCCTTGACGAGGCAACTTCGGCTGAAGAAGAACCAAATGCGGAAGCCAAGATGTTCTTCGAGTTGCTCAAGGCAGCTGAGCAGCCGTTGTATGATGGGAGCAGCTAAGTTAGGAGCGAAAATGCCAAAAAAAAGCCCAAAATGGCCTAAAATGACCCAAATTGAACTTGTCGTGTCTAAACCCCTAAAATCAAGATCTAAGAAACTCAAGTGAGTAAAAATATGACATGATCGAGCTTAAAATACGCGTAATAGGTTGCGTTTATATAACTTAGGCGCGAAAACCCATAAAATGCCCCAAAATATGCCTGTCAATGTTATTTTCTTTTTATTTGGAATTGTTTTCACTAACTCCATAAATTGCAGGAAAAATATACGTAGAACCTTACTAAGTCTCAGGCTAGTGGCTCGAAGGTGGATCCCAACAAGCTCTTCTTGGACACGGTTGGCGAGTTTCGGAAGGGYGAGGTATATGGTTTCGGCAAAGATGGAGCTTCTCTCTATTATGAAAAAAGCTCGCGACACACCGGAACTGGCTATTCTGTGGTTTCCACTAAACTGGCAGAGATGTCTGTGTGTTTGGAGGTGTCAGAGCGCGCTCGGGTGAAGTTAGAGGAGAGAGACCGCCTTCGGGATGAGAGAGATCGCCTGCGGGATGAAGAGCAACGCCATCTAGTAGAGGATTAAAAGAAGAAGGCGAAGTACCTAGAGCAGATGAGGGCGCAGATGGACATTTTCATGAGGCAGTTCGGTGACTAGTCTTCCTTTCCATGACGCCCCGACGACCGCACAGACGGTTCTGGCGCTTCTAGATCCTTCGTAGTGTTTTAGGAGTCCTTAATTAGTTTTCCATTTATTGTATCGTCGTACGTTTTTATTTGTTACATTTTCACTTGAAAATTTTAGATACTATAATGTGTTGATCTTGTGTATTACGCATTATTTATATCTAATAAATTTTATTTTATATATTTTATTTGTTTTTTATTAATATATTATGAATTAGTTTATTTTTATAATTATTTATATATTAATTGAAAACAAAAAAATAGAAATTACCGACCGAATAATCGATCGGCATTACCGACCGAAGCTATATCGATCGGTAATACTGACCGATTATTCGGTCGGTGAGGGGTAAAACCCCTCCATTGGAGGGAAAAACCCCTCACCGACCGAATAATCGGTCGGTGAGGGGTTTTTCCCTCCAAAAAGATAATTGTGTAATTTCGTCAATAATCGGTCGGTAATACATCACCGACCGATTTTCGGTGGGTGATCCTATCCTTACCAACTATTAATATTCTGACAGAGGTTACCGACCGATTTTTGGTCGGTAAATTCGGTCGGCCGAAGCCATTTTTCTTGTTGTGACATGGCTTTATGTTCTGAAGCATAAAGGAGAGGCTTTTAACACTTTCAAGCATTGGAAAGTGTTAGTTGAAAATCAGACTGGCAAGAAGGTAAAACGTCTCCGAACGGATAATGGTCTTGAGTTTGTTTGTGATGAGTTCACTGATCTTTGCTGGGACGAAGGGATTGTAAGACATCGTACCGTTAGGAAGACACCATAGCAGAATGGTGTTGCGGAGAGGTTGAATAAAATTTTGCTTGAGAGAGCTTGTTGTATGCTCTTTGATGCATGTTAGACTAAGTGGTATTGTCCAGAAGCCGTGAAAACGGTTTTCTATTTGGTGAATCGTGCGCCTCATACAAGTATTGACTGCAAAATACCTTGTGAGGAATGGTCCGGAAGGAGTGCTGATTATTCATTGTTGCGAGTTTTCGGATGTGTTGTTTATTATCTTGTAAATGATGGTAAGCTTGAGCCGAGAGCCAGGAAGGGTTGTTTCATGGGATACGGAGATGGTGTTAATGGATATAGAATTTGGTCCCCATTAGAAAGTCGCATTATCATGAGTAGAGATGTAACTTTTGATGAAAATACTATGTTTGCATCTATTGACAAAATTGTAGGTGACAAGAATGATAGCACAATTCGAGATGATGAGCTTGAAATAGAGCAGTTGTCTATTCATGCGCGGATGGTACGCGGATTTAGGTGGAGCGGGATCCGGTGACTACTAGTCAGTTGGATGATGAGCCTGTTAGTACCGATACAAGTGAGTCAGAAACTGACCACGATGCAGATATTGGTTCTAAATGACTAAGGAAGAAGCCGCAGAGACTCATTGAGGAGATGAAGGGACGACGCGTTCTTGGTCAGAGGAGTTGGTAGCTTATGCATTGCATGTTGCATATGATATTGAGACACCTGAGCCAATTTCTTACAAAGAAGCATTTTCTAGTGCTGAGTCAGATAAGTGATTAGTTACTATGAGTGAGGAGATGGAGTCTCTTCACACGAACAAGACATGAGAGCTTGTGAAGTTGCCACGGGGTCGTAGACTGATTGGATGCAAATGAGTTTTCAAGAAGAAAGAGGGCACTTCGGAAAGGGAGTCAATTAAATACAAGGCTCAGCTTGTTGCGAAAGGTTTCAGACAATAAGAAGGAGTGGATTACAATGAAATTTTCTCACAAGTGGTTCGACATACTTCTATTCGGGTGTTACTAGCAATAGTGGCACATTATGACCTAAAACTTGAGCAAATGGATGTGAAAATAGCGTTTTTACATGGTGAGCTAAAAGAGGATATCTATATGAGTCAACCTTAGGGGTTTGTTGCCTCTGGGAAGGAGACTTATGTGTGACATTTAGAGAAGTCCTTGTATGGGCTTAAGTAGTCGCCTCGACAATGGTACAAGCGATTTGACAGTTTCATGGTGGAGCATGGCTACAACAGGAGTCCTTACTATTGCTGTGTTTATCACAATAAGGTGGGGGATGGTTAGTATATTTATTTATTGTTGTATGTTGATGACATGCTTATTGCAGCTAAGGAAATGTCGAATGTGCGCAAGATGAAGGAGCTTTTGAGTTCCGAATTTGATATGAAAGACTTAGGAGCAGCCCGAAAGATTTTGGGGATGGAGATTTATAGAGATCGTGACAAGAAGAAGTTGTTCCTTTCACTAAGGAACTACATTCAGAGAATTCTTAGCAGGCTTGGTATGAAGAGTGCAAAATCAATTGATACTCCTATTGCTCCTAACACTCGTCTTTCTATGTATACTCCTCAATCTGATGAAGAGAAGGAGTACATGTCTAGTGTTCCTTATGCTAGTGCAGTTGGTAGTTTGATGTATGCCATGGTTTGCACTAGCCTGATATTGCACATGTTGTTAGTGTTGTTAGTAGGTTTATGTCTCAGCCTAAGAAGGAGCATTGGCAGTGTGTGAAGCAAATTTTTCGCTATTTGGTTGGAACGATGGATGTTGGTCTCATTTATGCCAATGAGACTCAGTGTTTGGTGTCTGGTTATTGTGATTCTGATTATGTAAGGGATGTTGATACTAGAAGATCTGTGACAGGTTATGTTTACACTCTTGGAGTTTCAGTGATTAGTTGGAAAGCTACTTTGCAAACTACAGTTACATTGCGTTGACTACTACTGCGAAAGAAGGTATTTGGCTGCGAGGTCTTCTTAGTGATTTGGGCATTCAACATGATCGTGCTATGGTCTATTGTGATAGATTGAGTGCGATTTGTCTTGCAAAGGATCAGGTACATCATGATAGAACTAAACATATTGATGTACGTTATCATTTCCTTAGGAATGAGAAGCGTATTGAGGTGAAGAAGGTTGGTACTGCTGATAACCCAGCCGATATGTTCATGAAGCTGGTTCCAGTTCGCAAGTCCAAACATTGCTTGGACTTGTTGAACGTTGATAGCCATATTTGAAATCCTTACGGGTTGTGCCTCAAGGTGGAGGAAATCCTCGCCACAGGATTTTTGTCGCCACAGGATTTTTGGTTGGCATTTGTTGTTCGGTATGTCGTTGTTTCGTTTGGTCTTGGCTTGTTTTATTAAATACAAGTCAAGGTGGAGAATTGTTGGGTATTTGTAGTTTTGTTTGTGACTTGTATTAAAAAGCAATTAGGTGGTGATTTGATGAAGCATGTGGGGTTGACTTCGAAACCGCATGCATCCCGCGGTTTGGCATTCATATTGCGTGAACGTCGCAGTTTGGTGACAAACGGCCAATAGTCATGTCATCAACTTACATGCAAATGTTTATTTGCAAGAAAAATTTATTTTATATCTTCTATTAATTAATATTAATTCTTCTTGTCTATATTTTTCATGTACTTAKATTAATGATGACAATTTAGGTATGACAATGTGGAACACGGCGCTCCAATTGTTATAGACTATGGCGCATAACTAATTATACAACAACATGCCATTTTGCTTGAACTTCATGAAGTTAATGTGTCGGCGTATATACAACAACACCTTTGTAAAAGAGAGTGTCGGTTTTAATATACTTTGGTTCATACTTGTAATTTTTTTTAGTGAAAGTCTTAATATACTTTGGTTAATCATACTTGAGAAATCATAATTGTAATTCAAAATAAATAGTTAATTCGTCATTTTTCTATTTTTGGACATGATTAAAAGAAGTAATTTTTATAGTCTATGGCGCATAACTAATTATTTGATTGATTGATATTTTCATATCTGTTATTGATTGATTGACTTTATTAATTTGTATTTAAATTATCTTTATTTTATAGCTAAGAGAAAAGGGGTATTTTAGACTTTTTTTGTTGACACCACCGCAACCTCCCTTTCCCTTATATAATAGAGATTTATATTTCAATTGGAAGAAATGTCTTATGTGCAACGATATGAGTGTCCAAAATTGCGCTCAAACTTCGTATAATAAAAATAAGTTTATAAATTTTCAATTTCATCTAGACCATGGTGGTCGCACTCACAAATTTCATATAGACCAAGGTCTTTTGTCACAAATTTCAACTTCATGTAGACCAAGGTCCTTTCTCACAAATTGCATTCACAAAAAGTTTAAAAATTTGCGCTCAAAATCCGCACAATAATAAAAAATAACTAATTAAAAGCTTTTATTTCGTCATGCTCAAATTTTGCTCTTGTTACCATTATTTACACCCTTAGCTATATTTTATGACGTTCCAATATATTTTGGATATGCCGTCAATTATTATTTAATTTATTACGTTTCAAAAACTATTAATTGTCCAACAAAAATATTTCGTATAACAAGGTGGAGCGCGGTGTGCATGTATTCAATTTTCAAAATATAAACTGGAATTAAATCGCAATAAAAACTATACCCAAACCAATATATTTCTCAAAATTTACAAATAAAATAATTATCTATTAAATACATAAGCTAATGCAATGCTTTTAAAGTATTACAGCGTGGAACACGGCGCGCATGCGCGCGCCGTGTGCCACTAGTATTTCTCTAATGCATGTGAACTTGCTCTACACTCCTTGCAAAACTTAGATGACAAAAGAACAAAATGGAAACATAGAATGTGACAGATTTTAGAATCAATCATTGAAGATAAGCTTAACCACAATAAAAATTAACAAAAAAATAAAAATAAAAGTTGAATATAAGCTTACCAATTTTGATGGGAGTAGTAAGTCTTGTACTTGGCTTATAAATAAGAGTAGTTTAAAGTAAGTGTCACCAACGATGTTTTATTGTATGCATTAATTTGTGAAAGTGAATGAGAGAAAATGAAAGGTTGAGTAGGTGAGAAAAGATATAATGATGTTGTAATAGCTGGTGAGAAATTGAAGAGGGAATAGGAGTTAAGAAAAGGTAAAAGCACTAAGTTCACTTCTGGACCAAATCCCACTTTGGTTTCAAAATTTCAAGATGAAACTTCATAGGGTGAAATTGGATCTTTTCGTCTCTTTTGAGCATAATGAAATTGTTGAGTTCCCTAGTGTTTTGAGTGATGACAAACAGTTGCAAGAACAAGTACTTTGGTCTGATGAATTCAGCTGGTCTGAACAGCTGAGATACTGTTCTTGGTCACTTGAAAGATAGTGACATGTATGCTAACAAGTTATATTGTRCAAATTGCTATATGTGTTTGACATACAGGAATTCCAACTATTGAAGCAGAAAGTCCTTCGAGGAAGACTCGAGAAGATCAAGSTTATATTGAAGATCAAGGAAGCTTCGAGAAGTTGAAGAACATTGAAGATTAGTTCTAGGATTAGAATAAGTCTTCTTGTTGTATTAAGTGCATGAATGTGTCTGTTACTGTAGGACGTGGGCCGCGCCCTCAGCGTATAGCGGGCGCGCGGCTTGGTACTACATCGAGGTGCTTTTGCGTGGGCTTGAGCCACGGAATCCCGCACGTGAGTGCGTTGGGGTAGTGTTGTCGAATGAGGGGAGTCGCCACACCGTGCATAGATAGGTTATTCACGGACGCCCGAAACGTTGGTGCCAAATCAATGGCCCCAGTCCAATCAAGTAACAGTCGTGGGTTCGGGGACATGGTACGAATCAGAATCTGTAACCCAATTCGCCCGATGTAGCGGCCTTATTCGGTCTATTGCAATTCCATTCATCATGATTATTGAATGCACATAACTTACGTTTTTTCGCACCTTAGAAGCGAACTAACCCTAAAATTACTATGAAAGTGTGTTCTATTATGCACAAGGGACTACCTAACCTAGAAATGTGACCATTTGTATTAATCATGTTAAAACGGTGCTAAAACAGGTTGTCATAGTTAATCTGATTTAAAAGGATCACATAATTCCGGTCTTGTGTTTAGCAAAATATATACAAGTTATCCAACAATGATAAATGCAATAATATGAAGTGCATAAACTTCGAAGTATATGCAAACTCTTCTAACCCTAAATCTGAAAGAAAACAAAAGTTAGTTTGTAAAACGAATGAAACGAATCCTTTGCCTTGAATCGCTACATGAAACAAAGAAAATAATTGTGTAGTCCTTGATAAACACGCAAGCGCAATGGATCTTTCGCTTCATTGCTATACAAGAATAAAGAATTGTTAGTATTGACAATGAATAATAATAATGAAATGAAAAAACAAAACCAATGAAACCTTGCAAACATTGTGAAAACCTACATATTTATGAAACAATTTGAAAGTGAGTTTCTACATTGTTTTGATTACATAAAAAACTCATAACAATGGTTAGTCAAATTAAAGAAAGTGAGAGAGATTATTGGTGAGTAAATCTCAGAATTAACCTTGTTATCGCTTGTTGATTCGAAAGAGAAATCGATGCTTGAAACTAAACGAATGTATATTGTTTGAGTGTTTTAGAGAGAGAGAGAGAGTATGCGTAGGAAGCATATGCAAGTCGCGTGTCGGACTGGCAAGGCAAGAGTGTATTTATAGCACGAGGCAAAAAGAAGCAAAAAACCTCGCGTATATACGCTCAGATGAGCGTATATACGCTCATGAGGAGCGTATATACGCTCATCTCAGCGTATATACGGCTCATTCAATGGAAGCACGCCGAGATAAAAAAATATATATCGCTGAGGAGCGTATATACGCTGAGGGCAGCGTATATACGCTCAAGAGCAGCGTATATACGCTGCTCCTCAGCGTATATACGCTCTTTTGCTTATATATTTTTCCATAAAACCTGAAATCTTTGATTCGTAATAATTCTTTGCAATACGTCTCGATTTTCTAAGATTACGGATTATTCTAGACGCCTCCTTTCGCAAGAAAGTATGTTCTAGAACATTCGCTATTTGTCTGATAATTCCACGTATTTCTGCGTATTTTGCGTATTTAACATTGCAAAATTCATAGAAATGCATAGAAGATCAGAAAAATAATTAAAGATACTGGCGGATTCAGAAAAATGTGACGGACATGATGAAATAAAAAAGCATGAGAATTGCAGTATAACATTGTTTTGAAAACTTTGAAAACCTTTGAAAACCTTTGAAAAAACCTGGAAAAGAAATTTTTTTGCCTTGCCTTTGACCTTTGCTCAATATTTCCGAGTACGACCCGCGTATTTCCATCTTTTGTGAATTAAAGCATTTTTCTGATTCGAACAAACGCGAGCGGGTTGTTCATCACGGATTACTCATTTGGGGGAGACACATTTTCAGGTGTCTACAGAAGCCCCACTTTGACTGAGTCTGAAGAGACGATAGTCTCGGTAGACGAAAGTCAAAGTATTCGATCGGGACGGAGAGCACTAAGAACGTTCTGCGACCCTGAGTTACTTTACGCCGGTACCTGCAAAACAACATGTTAGTTTTACCTGTTACCTATCGCCCGGCCCATGCGGTGTTGTGCCTCGGAAGCGCCTGGATCCTCGGGTGGTTTTCTCCCTACGGCTAGACCTTGGTTTTCGGGAGAGTTGTGATGTGTGTATGCGGAATTTCTGGTGCGGAGAAAATTCCAAAACCGAAGAATGCGGGAACTTCTTGAGCGGGAGAAGATTCCAAACCCCGAGAGATGCTGACAGATTTCTGTAGCGGGAGAAATTTCCACAGACCCTAAGATGTGCTGGCGGAATTCTTGTAGCGGGAGAAGATTCCAAAACCCGAAGATGTCTGACGGACTTCTGTAGCGGGAGAAGATTCACACCGAAAGATGTGTTTGCTTGAGATTTTCTGTAGCGGGAGAAACCATAAGACGAAAGATGCTTGTGCTGGATTTCTGTAGGGGAGAATCGTAGACCCGAAGTTGTGTTGTGCTGGATTTCTGTAGCGGAGAAATGTAGACCCGAAGTGTGCATATATGTGGAATTTCTGGTGCGGGAGAAAGTTCAAAAAACCCGAAGTGTGCAAAGGAGCTGTTGTGTGAAGAAGCCCACTTTTGACTGAGTCTGAAGAGACGAAATCTCGTAAGACGACAGTCAAAGTATTTGATTTGGGACGGAAGTAATGCAAGTTCCGTCGGAAGCGCTCGTTCCTTCGGAACAGTTCCCCTACGGCTGACCTTGGCTTTTCGGGAAAGTTGTGTGTGCAACAATCGCGTATAGCGATGAATGCCGTATAGGCATGTGGGATGATTGAATTCTTCGGAACGCCTCGTCCTCAGGAAATCTTCCCTACGGCTGACCTTGGCTTTTCGGGAAGAATGTTGCGTGTAGCAACGATCGGTATAGCGTGAATGCCGATAGGCCGTGTGCAGGCAAATGCATGTAGATGGGCCCTAGCTCGTGTTGAGGTGTGCAAATGTGCAAATGTGCAATGTAATGTGTTTGTCAGGATGCATATGCATGATGATGTTGTAATGCTCAAATGCGCAATGATGGCTTAATGAATGTCTGCAATGGCTATATGTGTAATGCAAGTCTATTCTTAGTTCGAATGCATGAAATGACCAAGGAATGACTAATGGTAAGATGCCTTTGGATTGTGGGATGGAGCCGTCTCAAGCCCCATATCGAGCAAAGGTGAATGCTTGTGATTGCAGTGAGCCCTCAACCCATGGGATTTTGGGTGTGTGGGAATGGCTTAGTTTTGTGGTGTTGATGGTTGGTTTAGTGGGTGAGCCCTAGCTTGATGAGCTGGTGATGGAGCCAAGTGAATGTTGTGGAGTCGGGTTTTGGCTTAGTTTTTTTTGGTTGGTGGTAATGGTAAGGGTGTGATTTGATTTCTGCCCAAATTCAGTAACTTTGAGCTTTAAATGCTGCATGGGGGATGTGTTTTG